>CAEFZY010040376.1:0-120036 GCA_903066815.1 Brachyrhaphis roseni
GTTAAAACAAGATAATTAGTGATAAGAATTAATATATATTTAATATATGTGACTATAGAGTATCATTTGTTTACATTTTGGTTGGTGGTGTGCCTCGTGATTCTTTCAATGAAAACAATGTATCTTGGCTCAAAAAAGGTTGAAAAACACTGGCATAGAGAAGATGTGCCCACCTTCTCTATTTAAATCTAATGATTACTGAAGGGCAATATAGTATACAGACTTCATAATCTGCACTCTTTTGGTTGTATTTATTTCCACTTTGGCATTATGTTGTTTAGTTTTTATTCAAGTACATTTTTTGTTAATGGAGACTGAGAATCCATTTTATTTTTGTTTTTGGTTGTTTTGTTTATTTTGTTTATCAGTTCCAGTGTTAAGTGTTCTTTTGAAAATAAAGTGTATCTATCTTTGGCAGGAAATCGCATGCATTAGAACGTCATTTCCATTAAATCAGTGTAAAAAAGTCTTCAAACAATATTATCGTTTATCGCAATAATTTTCGAGACAATCGCTCAGCAAAATTTGTTATCGTGACAGGCCTAGCGCTGCATCACTATTATTAACATGACCAACCTTCTCCACACCCCTCCAGAAACAAATAGCAATAAAATGGAAATAAATATTTGTTGTTAACATGGACCCAGTTTTATTTACCAGGCCGATACCGATTTGCAGGGTCGGACTTACAAGGATGTGAGCCCCTAGGCTGGAGCCAGTTTTCGTGCCTATACACTAAGGAATAATTACTATACTAATGCAAATTACCGTACATTAATAGGTAGGAATATACATTAATAGGTATGAATTTATGCATGGTAAGTTTAATACGTCCTCTAGCTGATAACTCAATATTGTTCCCAAAGAAATTGAAATACTTGAATATTTTTTATATTCACAAAAATCCCAAAATATTAATATAACTCCCTATGAGTTTTATTTGAAGTGTAATGTTCACAAAACACGCATTCATAAAAAAAAAAAATTATAATAATCTTTGCAGCCCCTTCGAAAATCGTTGTCCTGGTCAACTGTCTTATTCCAAAGTCCGGCCCAGTTGATATGGTAAAAATGACTAATATTGATCAAGACTGATATTAGTGACATTATATTGTACATCCCAAATAATCATATGCATTACTTATCAATGTTTCAAGCGGTATATTGTGGATTAGTTGTTTCTTTTAAACCATGTCTTGTTTTTGCACTTTGTTTTCTCAGTTAGGATTTATGTTTTAATAGGCGTGTGAACTGGCATGTGTGGTACATCTGGATTAGCTGGAATTAAGCAGGTAATGTGGAAAAATTATGCCTGTTTTCATGTTAATATGCATAGTGTGTTTAGCTTGATGATTTTTTCTTTAAAAATTTGTAGGACAAATAAAAAAAAAATGTGGAGGCATACTGCGGAAACTTCTTGGCTCATACGCTCCACATCCTTTTTATTTGGGAGGCTTCTTTTTTGCCCAGCAATAATATGCAATCTTCACGTTTCTAGTAACAGCTTGATGTGGACATGTAAAAGCTGCAGTGAGAGGATATGGTAAACACCGAGTGTTTGAAGCAACTCAAAGGATTGCAGTTATTCTGTAAGCACATACATCCACTCTATGTCTTTTGCTGTGTAGGTATTATAGCAGAGCACAGTACTAAGAACGATGGTCACTTCAGGGGCATGCATATATCAGGAAGTAACATCTGACTGACATTTTCATTTGAGGCCTGATTAGTAGTGGAAGGAGATGAGGGCAATGATTCTTGAACTCTTGCCACATTTGCAATACGGTCTATAAAAACTATGAAAAGGTTATGTGAACTGTTGCTCTTAATGATATTGTGATCCCAGTCGTCTCCTGTGATTATGTGTAAAAACAGCATTGGTTATCCTGCACAGAATTTTTATCGGTCTTAGCTTTTGCAGGGTCAGGGCCAGTAAGGCTTTTATTGCAATGCGGCAGCTGCACCACAAAGCTGGGGCCTATTTCTATTGATCCTTAAGCCTGATGGATTCTTAAGTACAGAAGGCTGGCTTGCCTGGTTGGAGCTGTCTTGTGTCATCTGCATTGACTCACCCTGCTCATGCTGATAAGCTGTCTCCTTTTCCAGAAACCTAAATGTCAGGTACTTCAAAAGCAATTTGCACAGAAATTAAAACGTTCACATTTTAAAACACAGTAAAAATTGTGAATATTTCTAAGTAAAATACAACTCTTCAAATTGACCCCATTGTACTGGACTCTGTACACTTATCAGTAAACTTGATAAGTGTACAGCAAACCCTCTTTAAAACCTATCTTTAAACTAGGGAGTGTCTGCTTACATTACATCCTTTCTGTTCCTTTCACTATTTTCATCTGTTGATGTTCTCCTAGCAACAGTCTTATAGGCCAAATAGCTAGACCCTGGAAACATATATATTTAAAAAGTTTTTTTAACTAAATAAAATTTGTAGATTTAATCTTAACTAATAGTTTAATCCTTCTTAATATCACAATAAAATGGGAAACACTGTGATCAAGTTTGTCCCTTTTCTTTTGATATGCTTTTCTCTCTTGCACATTTCCCTCATGTGTTCATAAAATAGTGTCTGTCTTGTCTAGGTTCCCAGGCAACACACAGTAAAATGTTCTTTTTCTTTGATTTCTTTTCTCTTAGATTGAGAGTGAGGTGAAGAGGAAGCAAGAATGAACAAGTGTTTTCAGCAACCAAAACTGAATTTTTATTTTATTTTATTTATTTATTTAACTAAGTTCTGTCTTAGGATTTAGTTTCTTTTGTAACCATTAACAAAAGAAACTAAATCTTTTTAGTTTCTTTGCAAACTTAAGTTTGCATATTTTAAAAAGTCAAAACTTAAGCTCTAAGAATCATAGCTGCTACCCTTACAAAATGCTGGTGTAAAAAGTATGGTTGTTTATGTGACAACAATAAAATGTTGACATCCGTTAATGTGAACAAAACTAAGATGTGTTTCTACTGATGGACTGATTGTGGAATAAATTACAATCTTTGTGGAGATCTCCCTACCAGTTTTTACCTACCTTGGTAAAATCTAGCCCCTTGTACTACACCTTGCTTAGTACGTAGGGTCTGGGCTCTCGGCTGCTGAGAAAAGGTTGGTTACTGGTGGTGTAGACTGTGTTGAAGTTTTATATATTACCTAGTTGCTAAAGTTGCCCCATGACAAATGTAATGCACCAGTTTGACACTAAGAAGAATATCGTAAAATACTTTCACCTTCAACAACCATCCTCCATTGCAAAGAGTGAAGTACCGATACAAACGAGGCAGCTGTTAATGTTAATTCAGTATTTGGAAGTGCATCCAACACGAACTGAACAGCTTTGTTTACTTCCTCTGTTGCCATTTCTAAAACTACAAGCAAACTACAATTCTAAGACTGTGCAGAAAATCAACGTCATAGTTTGCTACTTATTCTGTTTGCTGAATGCCCTGGTCAAAAATTGACCAAAGACAATCAGAGTCAAGGGGAGAAAACACAGACTGTGCTGGAAGTGAGAATATTCTTTGAGCAGAATTGCACAGGAAGGAAATGTCCCGGCTAGCTTTTGCCCATCATGGCCCATTTTTGTTTGTTTTGTTTTTAAACTTTCGAGTTATATATATTTCTTTCTCCATGTCAACTATTGTAGCATAATGGCAATGAAATAGATAGCTGGGAAAAAAACAGGAAATCTGTTGGTGATGTTTTGTGTTTTCATCGTTTTTGCATTATAAGAGATATTATTTTGACTTGTTGGACGCTTTCACTTGTCCCATGATTCAGAATGCTGCAAGGAGTTTGGTCAGCTTTCCCAGACCTAGACTCCCATTATCTGTCATACATACTTTGTTCTAATAAACTAACACTCATTACAAATCTCAATTTCCCAAGTTTCAATAGTGTTTGCACATTCTTATGTAGACAGGTTAAAAGCAAATTAGAGGCAGTGCAGTCATACACAGCAAAACAGTGTATGAATGTTTTGCAGCAGCATCAAAAATGTAGTTGTGAAAACAAGCCAGGAGCTGGCTATTACAGACCACCACGGTGAGCTGAAGAGAGTAAGATTTGAGAAGAGCTGTGTGACAGCACAGAGGCACTATGTGTTGGCCGATGAGCTAGCTAGCAACTCAGCTAAAATGAAAAGCCATTATGTGCTTAATAGAGGCCTGGCATCAGCCCAGCAGCTCTGACTACTGTTGGATTAGGGTTGGACAATCAGGGCTGCTGGATCAAAACAAGGGGCAGGAACACCAGGGTCATTCTGCTTGCTAGGATACCATCTGCCCTGCCTGCCTGCCGCAGTCAGGGGGAGGGGAAAGAAAGCAGAGAGACAGGAGAGTGGGGGAAGGGCAGACCGAAGCTCTACAGGCAACAACAACACCAGAGGAGAGCCTGGCAGCTCTGTATGCAATCCAGCTTTGCTCTTCTCAGTTCAGCATGCTCTGCTCTACTTACACATATTTTTAACCACAGAATACTGGCATGTGGAGCAGTATTATCTCCAAAGGGTTATAGACCATCTCTTACATAGATTTTTTAAATATACAAATACAATGGAAGTTTTAGGATTAAAGTACTAATCAGTTAAACTGAGAATATATAGTAATTTTTTGAATAATTACGTTTCCATTCTGAAACGTAATAAAAAGAAGTTTCTGAATGGAATTGTATTGTTTAACACTGTTTTCATCCCAAAAACACTGGGATACACACCTACATTGACATTGAAGTTTTAAAGTACACACTTCAGCTGTATAGATTTATCTTGTTTTTGTGCTAGTATATGAAAAGCTTTGTGGTTTATAACTCTGCATGTGCCAGAGGTCTCGTGAAACATTGAGCTGATTGCTAAGAACCTTATGGGATCGGGATTAATGTTCTGAACATATGCTTTAAAAAAATCTGCTGCTGTTCTTCCAAAAAGATCCTGCCCTGAATTAAACCATAGTTAGTTGTGTTCTTTACTTTTCTCAATCCTCAGTACTTTTCAGATTCAGCTTTATGCCTTTCGTAACTCCCAAGTCTCAGACATTACATTTCCTGCATGCTCTGTAACACACATGTTCTTTATTCAAACACCCACTAAGCTGGGAGTAGGAGTGACTCTCAGATTGGTTCAGTCTCCCCCTTTGTGTTTGTGGGGAATGAGCTTGTCCAGCACTATTGTGTGTTGTGCATGGTGTGCACACAGATTTGTTGTGGGGGTGACTCTGCATGGCTCCTAGCCTCTACATGAACTCGCATCTTGTGGTTAGCACATTCCAAAGTGTGCATCTTAGCTCTGAGCTCAAGTATAGTCTTCTTAGGAGCGATTGAAAGAGTTTCTGTGCCACAGACTGTACTTGAATTAATGGGAGGGTGCTAATAAGGCTTTTACATCAAACAGATTTTAGAGTGTGTGTGAGGGGAAACAGAATGGCTGTAGTGGGACTGGTGTGACGGAGAAGGTCAGGCAAAGGGACTGGAGTTGTAAGAGGTACCAGGAAGATAGAGATGATGGAAGGAGCACAGCTGATGTAATGTGTAACAGTATCCATTTTCTCTGGAAATGCTTGTGTGCAACATCTGTGTGTTGGGGTGAGTGTGTGTGTGTGTGTGTGTGTGGGTGGGCGTGTGGGGGTGTGTGTGTGTGTGTGCATATTAGGACTAAGGGCCATCCTTCTGGCTCTCATCAATAATTCACGAGTCCTTTTAGTGCGTCTCCCAACCTCTTTGAATCCCCTCCCCCATCTACCTCCTCTTCCCTGACCTCATCTACCCCGCCTTGCCTATCTTCTGAACACCCACTCTCATCATGAACACATCAAGCTTGTCTGTAATCCCTGAACTCCATAAATTTTGCCATCCCTGCATTTTGATATACCCTATTGTTTTTCATTTGGCAGATGTTTTTAGTTTTCATTGTTATCCATTTTTGTTACCATTTCAAATGGGCTCTATTATGCAAAGTACACCTTTTGCAAATTTTTGTATTTCCATTTTGGTCTAAAGTGCTTCTAAAAAAGCCCAAAATCTTAAAAACACCACCTTGTTTTTGGTGTCTTGAAAACACCAAAAAAAAACCGTGTGCCTGTCAGACAATTGACTGACAGTGTGCCTATACCTAGCTATCCCTGCCAATGCCAGCCCATCACCTAGCAACCCAAATGACGCTCCCTCACATTTGGTCAGTTGGTACAGCATACAGCGCTGTATGCGCTGTACAATGGCGCCTGGAAAAGACAAATGTTTTGTTGTTGACTTACAATCCAGAAGCCACTTGCTGGAGTATTGTTAGATGTGCAGGAGACTCTACTTCTGCTTTTCAAAGATGACTGGTTGAGGTGATTTTCACCTGCAAGTGTAGTGCTTGAGTTGGTGGCTTGGTCAGCAGCAGCTTGTTTTGATTTGAAGAGGCAATACGCTAAAACAACTTGATCTGAAAGAAGCTCCAAATAGGCAGATCTGAGCAGACTAAAATCTATCTAGGAATGAGTTTGTGCAAAAAATTGAATGAACATGTTTTGTATAGCCCACAGACCTATCCTAACCTGTTCAAGGAAGCATAATAGGTCACATATAATACAAATATCTCCCAATACAAGCAGTTGTTTATCTGTGAGAGCCAGTGGACAGAAAGGAATTCAGAGAGATGACGTAGTTGCTTGTTTTGGTTGCAGCCGTCCTCTTGTGGATGGCAGACTTGCAGCTCTTTGGCAGAGTTCCCATGGCCACTTTTAATGGTGATGATGCAGCACAAAACAGGGAAAGAAATGGGATGGGAGAGAAGAGTCACCTTCCTCCTGCCTACAGAGTAAAAATCTGCTAGCGTTAGGTTTAAGATTAAAAATGTTTTCATGCTTTTGTCTCAATATTATTACATTTTCTGAACTTGGTTGAGTCAGTGTGCAAGCTGATTATTTTTAGCTGCCAACAACTATGAACTTAACTGGACAAACCTGCAAAGTTCTGCTTTAAAATAGTCCCATTTCCGGGACTGTTGCTCTTTGTTACCGTTTTTCCTTGTTCTCCTTTGCTTTCCGTCTGTGCTCCCCCCTCTCTTCTCCTCTCCTCTCCTGAACAGGCTGACCCTGCTCAAGCCCACATGCAGTGTGAAAACTGCTCCATTGTATTGGAAAACCTGTGGGAGGGACAAAAGAGGAGGTACAGGGTGCAGCAGTGGGGGTGATTAGGAAACCAGATCCATGGCTCGGCTTCAAAGGGAACTGGATCTTTCTGCAGTGCTTATTGATCACCCAGGAATGTTGCTGGTCTCCTTAATACTGTCGTGAATTTTAGCTGAAGTATCATGAAGCGTGCCCTCCAATCAAATCACAGTGCTCGTTTCTCATAAGACAATGGCTAAAACCTGAGCACACACAACCCACAATGTTGCTGAGCGCTGTTATCTTTACCGTCTGTTCAGACCACAGAAATTTGGTATGATGTCCCGGCATGAACTTGTCTCACCGTTGATCGTAGATTCTGTACATTTTTGTGTTTGTGTGTATTTTTTGGCCTCTCTTGCTGTAGGTCATACATTGCAGAAATGTAGGGAGATAAAACAGTGACATTGTATTATTTCACTCCCTCTTCCCAGTTTTCTCATTTTCTATTCCTCCTCTGCATTATCCCACCCCACCACCTGAAAGCCCCTTGCTTTATTTTCCCCTTAGCTCCCTCCCCGAGCGAAGGTGCATGCAGAGCCAACTAAACACTTTGATATGCGGAAGGAATCTCTCTCTCTCTTTTTCTCTCTCTCACTCTCCTCACAGCCTATGTAGGTCATCATGACTCACTCCTTTATGCTTCAAAAGCTGGAACCCCGCTCTGTTGCTCTGTCTTTAGCCCTCTCACGTTCAGCGTTGTGTAACAGAAATGTCATTATGTGCTGGCAAGGGAGCTGCAGATGACCGTCCTTTTAAAATAGTCTTATTCTGGAGGGGTTTTTTGTTTGTGTTTTTTTCTCTTTACAAGTGTTTGTGTTCCTCCAGAATTTCTTGCGATTCTCCAATGGGGTGCTTGTGATCTGCTGTTGTTCACAAGGAGAATGTCACCAACCTCCAGTCCTGCTTGTCTTTCCTCTTGCTTGTACACAGCATTCACTCTGACCTAGATGCTGAATCCAACAGCTGCGGCAAGCAGATTTCGTATTGCGTCAGAAATAAAATGCTTAGGCCCTGATCCAGATTTTAGTTGGGTGTTTATAATATTTTAACTTTGATTTTTCTTAACATTTTCTCTACATATCGCATTAATTTATTTTTAATCTAACTATGCCCCTTTAACACGAATTAACTTAAAATGACTTTCTCATGCACCTAAAGGTTTTGATCCGGGAACTATTGCGTGACCAGGAGCTGGGTCAAATTCTGGTCACTGCACATTAGCGGCTGCTTCTTGCTCTTCCTCATCTTCTGACCCCATACCTGTGCTCTGCTTCTCTGAGCTCACGTCTTGTTCTCGGGGATTGTGCCGTTATTTTTGATACTAAAGGAGGCCCTGTCTTCTCTCCTTTCAGCACATATAGGATATTATCTGCACCTTAATGCTGTTGTTAAAGAATATTTGCAGAGTTGACACATTATACTTAGTCATGTTACCTGTATGAACAATGCTAGCTTGAGAGCGTATGGATTTAACAGGTATAGGAAAACTGTCAGAGGCCACCCTCCTTCAGAGGCTGTCGGTAGTAAGAGCGAGCCTTCGAGGTACAACTCACACTCCTGACCCAGTTCTCAACACTCCTTAGAATGTCACATGTATGTCCTTTGTCCTCGTCTTTCCAGGCCTCCTTTCAGACTGGCCCTGGATGTGGAGAAAAGAGTTCACAGGAGTTTTTTTGATGAGTCACTCAACCGAGCAAAACAGGACAAGGGGGTGAGGGGAATCAGAACGATGCTTTGCAACCCACTCCCCTCATACATCTCCATGAAAACACTAAACCATTACATCACATACTAGATATACTGATGGTTGAGGTCAGTGATGATTTAATGGTGATAAACTGATTCTCGCTGCATTAGACCGTTCCATAAAAGGAGACTTTGAAGGCAGAATGTGAATGCCAGTCGAGCACAATAGGGCAAGAAGCTGAGACGGGACGTGCATCTGTTTGCAACATGAGGAGGGGGGTTGGGTGTGCCATGGTAAAATGGAAGCTTTGTGGAGGAAACCTTAGTTAGTTGGGTTTTGGGGTTGTGTGTTGACTCTTGTCTCTCTCTTCCTTTTCCCCCAGCGACAGTGCAGCTACTCTTTTCGGTTTTAACTGAAATTGGTTCTAGATTCTAGCATGTCTGCAGAAATACTGAGACTGCACTGATAGCTTAATTAAACATTTAATGCTAAACATTTAAAATTTCCAGCCAAATTGTTCTAAACTTCCCAGTCTCTGTAATTATGGATGCTGTTCAGAATGGTTGGATTGTGTTATTGCTATGTGGGCTCAGTTTTGTTAAAAACAAAGAAAAACAAATGTTTGGCAGTGTTTTCGTGACCAGGCCTTTGTCATTGTGGAGTACCAGGTCAGACACAGATGCATCTGTGAGCAGGAAAGAGTTCTTTTATGCAGGGTTCTTGGAGTTGATCATAAAATATTGTACAGTCATTGCTGTTATTAGCTGTGAGAAGCTGGTGAAAGCTTTTACAGTCTGAAAAGTCAGTGCTGTTCAATGGCCTTAAGTTTCATTTTAAGCTGTGAGATGTTATTGCATCCCAGCTGTCAACTTTCTAGATCTAGCCAAAAAGACACAGTCATTCATATTTTCAGTTTGTTTGTTTTTTTTCCCCTCTATGTTCTATTCTCAGCTTCAAAGTAAGTTTTGGAAAGCGAGTGGGCGTTTGAACTGTGGCATCAACAGGAAATTCCAGCCTTGGAGTGTGGGGGTAGGGTTTTGAGCGAAGGGAGGAAGATCAGCTTCATGAGAGCATCCAAAGGTCTCTGAGTGTTTCAGTCGGAATGAGAGCTCTACTGGAGCGGTCAAATGGGCAACATCTAAAATTATTTTCATAGAAATTTTTGTCTCTGCTTTGTGTAACTTTTAGGTCTCTTTTCTTTTGCTAAAATGATCCCTTTCCCTTTACCTGACCTTTTTTTTTTTGTATGTTCTGTTTTTAATTTATATGCTTGTGTGTCTAATTTGTTTCACAAAGCTGCTCTTTACTTTCTAATTAATTGTTCCCACTTGTCAGACAATCTTGTCCGATGGACAGTTATGTGGTGCTTTCATACATTCATGTTGTAGATGAACCTGGGTCATTCCTGGTTGGACCTTCAGGACAGCCCTCAGTCTTTGTGACACGAATTCAACAAGGTGTTGGCAGCGTTTCTGATGTTTTGGTCCATATCGACATGAGAACGTGACCGTTGAAAAAACATAAGGATTTAAGCTGGGACGTCAGTTGTGGCATTACAATGTTACTCATTTGGTACTAAGAGAACTTAAGTGTGCCACGAAATAAAAATACCAGATATGATTACATCACCATCAGCACCACAATGCCATTGATACAAGATAGGATGGACCTTTGCTGCTGATGTACCATCTGGATGAGGAGCGGAAATACAGACTCATTTGACCAGCCAATGTTGTGTTGTAAGATTTTGGTCACCCTTTGTGTATTGTTACTTTAGTTTCCTGTTCTCAGCTGAAAGTGGCACCTGCTGTGGTTTTCTGCTGTTGTATTTCATCTGCTTTAGGGTTCAACGTTTTGTGCATGCAGAGACGATGTACCGCATAGCTTGTTTATAACACGTGGTTACTTGAGCTGCTGTGAGCGTTCTGTCAAGTCAGTCGTCTTATCCAAAAAGCGTGAATGAACATTCTCTATAACCACTAAGGTTATATAGAATAGTGTGAAAATTCCAGTAGACACGCAAACCAACCGGTCTGGTACCAACAACAAAAACAAACTCAGTTAAATCATCTTTCTTCTTCTCTACGATGTGTGGTTTTCATCTCAGCGAATCCTCTTCACCGCATCTCTTGATTGGCTGAGATTCTATTTGTGTTAACAAGCAGTTAGAGTTATATCCAATGAAGGGACCAAATAGAGCAGCCTTTTGCCCACAATGACATGTATCTTTCTATAAAATGCTGTAAATGACGATTCCTTTTTGTCAGAAAGTGCAGTTAAATGATCTGAATTATACATCTTAGCATAATAAATGGGTGACCCAAGCACTTTTTATAATTTGTAACCTCTTCAGTTTGATAAAATCAGCTCCTGGGACAAAACATCTCACCAGGTTAGGGTAATGTTATTGTTGCAACTTTGTCAGTCCAGGGAATCTGTGACATTTCTGTTCAGCCACTAGATATTGCTTAGATATCTTACGACAATGCCTGACTTGTGTAAGGCCCTTCATGTCCCTGAAGATTAAAATCAGTGTCAACTCTGCAGCAGCACTTCTACAGTGCATGTTATGGTGTTTGCTGCATTGCTCCTTCAGACTTACTAAGCTTTTCGCATACGTTTGAGTTGCATTGGTGGAACTGTACGCAAAAACTGCAGTTCATTACCTTTGTTTGGAAGCCATTTCAAGATAACCATAGTATAGCAAAACAGTTATTTTTCTTTATTTGCAGATGATGAACATACATTTCTTAGGTTGTCAAAATTGATCATCTTAAAATATTATCTAAATACTATTTATTTTTAAGTTAGGTAAAGACCCGAGCCAATAAAATAGAATCTTAACTTGGATCACAACCGTTTTGCTGTACTTTAGGCCTATTAAAAAAAAAAAAAAACAAGACAGCAAACAAAGTTAGCTGATGCTCCATATGCATAAAAAACATGCAATTAAACTGTTTTTGAGTTCAGATTGATGGCTTGTGGTTTGATTTCTGCAAGACTGACAGCTCACAAGTGAGGTTCCAGCGTATATAAAGCTGCCCTAATTTGCATGGTTAGAACGCTGATGCAGGGGAACTCTGCAATGTTTCTGTATTAACTTAAGATTGTGTTGAAAACTTGTGTTTTCGACAGTGCAGAATCGCCAGATATCTGCAGCTGGAAAGAGTCCTGTATCATTTGTTGCCACTTTGGCCTTCCCTTCATGTTTTTCCTTTACATCATTTCTGTTTACATTCAGATGACACCGATTGAATATTGTGCCACCTACCTTCCTCCTCGTTATTGAATAGTGCACATTTATTTTTCCAACCTCATTCTAGTTGATTGTTTTGCTGGAGACTTTCTAGAAGTGGTAGGGTCTACAAACTCTGACTTGTCTTTTGTGCTGCACGATATTGGGAAAAAGTTGACTTGTGACTTTTTTTGTAACTCTGCAGTATATCAATATAAATTGATACAGGTATTTCTAATAAATTACTTAAGTAACACCTTAAGTTAAGCAGCATCCCTGTCATCTTGGCAGTTACCTCTTTTTGTGAATGCTATAAATATGGTCTGTATTTCAGAGTTATTCTTATGGTAAGACCTGCATAATATTAGAAAATCTTGTAGTGACGATGCGTCAATTGCTATATGTCCCTATTTTTTTATTTCCTCTCTTTTCTTATGCACTTCCATCACTCTGTGACCGTTACCATTTGGGGCATTTGTGTCCAGTGTGACCAAATGACATTGTGTGAGACTCTGTCCAGTTGGCAAAATATAACCTTAGCTTGAACAACAGAAGTTCATAACATGTGGAATATATTAGCCAACTATTACTGCACTCCAAACTGTCCTTTGCGAAATGGACAGTTTACTATATATCACATTGTGTGATGATATATTGACATCACACATGTGATGTCAATAGTCACATATATTGATATATTGTTTGCGCACACAATATATCAATAATGATATATTGTGTGCGCAAACAACTTGTACAGCCCTAAGTTGTTGGAGCTCTCTATGCTGTTTTCTTTAGTGTTGCCTTGTGTTTTGCTTATAATGTTGTAGGAGAAAAGCAAGTGTCTCACATGAATAACATTCACAAATCTTCAGAATTCCTTCATGCTTCATTTGTTAAATATACAAAGTTCACATGAAAAGGTTTAAGCTTTTCTACAGGCAAAATAATTGGTGCTTGAAATGACCCTCAAACTACTAATGTTTGACACGTTGTCATTTATTGTTTATAAAAGTTCTATTTATAAGCTATTGTCTTCTCTTCTCAAATAAAAGCAGTTTTTACTGCTCTGGTAAGACCACAGGTTAAAGCTTTAATTGGCCAAATTGCATACATATGTTGGTGTTTGTACGTATTTATTTGCGCACATTTTTGTGGCAGTTCAAGTTCTAATAAGTGCTGTCTAATGAAGAGCAAATCCCTCAGGGTAGCACTGCTTTGTTGTTCTTTCCATACATACCGACTATCAAGATCTAATACAAACAGGCATTCTTGCACCTAAAACACAGCCTCTAAAGAGAAAACTGACTCCAAGTTCAAACTGCACACAAACATGTGCGTTAAAGTAGAGTGTTATTTTGCACATTATGGAAGATAAAAAAGCCTCACAATGGTTTGGTTATAAAGTTGTTGACCTAGGGTTTTGAAGAATTTTTTTCTTAATATGTTGATATAAAAAAATTCTTGTCTTGAGGTTTGATTTGCCCATGGCTTGAAACTTGTAACATCCTTGTAGAGCAAGTTACTTAACTTTTTGTTGGCTCACTTTCACTCTCAAATGCATGTCAAAGATGGGAGACGTGAGGCACTCAATGTTTGTGCTAATCACAGACATGTCAGTTCCCATGTCCCTAACTGAAGCAACTTCTTTAGTTGTGTTTTCACAATAGACTACCATTTCCTCTCCCCCACTAGTTGTTCAGAAATGTGTGGCATTTCCAGGTTTTTAAGAAGGGAAAAAAATTAGAACCGTGTGGCGCAAGATCCAACTTGCACCTCCTCGACCCTTTCATAATTTGTCTTTGTGGCTTCCTTCACTGCATGTTCAGAGGTGCATAAACAGCAGCTAAAATTATCTCAAGTTCAGACCTGGGAGTCAGATGCGTCCTGTATGATCATATCACACCCAGACAGCACGGTGTACAGATGTAAACACACCTAAAACCATTTAAGGGTGGCCTTTCCAAGACCACCTTCAGAGAGGATCTGGGAAAGTTGCAGTGGTTTAGCTGTCTGAATGCAGTTTGTACTGTGAGACACTGAAGGACCACCCACTGACCTGCATTGGCTCTCAAACAAATACATTACCTGGATTGCTTCCTGTTTAAAAAAATTAAGCAAACTTAATGTAAACAGCAACTTTAAAATCAGATACTGCTGCTGGCCTGTTAAAAGTCATTATATAGATATCTGAGGCATTTTTGTAAGTAAAATTTTTGAGGGGGATAAAAAGTTGTAAAAAAAAAGTGCTTAAGTGAAAGACATTTCACTTAAGACGTTTCATTCCACAACATAAGGTTGTGGAAATTAGCGAGTTAAAACTGATGGTGTCTTTGCACAAACACAACAGTTGCTTCTATCATTCTTCCTCTGCAAACCTGCATAATTAAGTTCATTCTATGTTTTGTTGCAAATCTACACAAAGTATGTCCCTAGGAAAACTCCAAATTTTACTGATTGTAACTTGATTGAACAAAACCGTCACAACACATACTCATGGTGTTGACACCCCACTGTGAAATATAGCTACTTAGTTATTTTAACATAGTGTGTAAAACTGTGATTACGTGCGATTGCAGTGCAAAGATTTTGTGGCTGAAATCTGTAGATTCTTCTTTCATCATTTGTACTTATCAATAGGAAACTCCCAAGTTTTGGCTAAGAAGAAAAACTATTTTTGGCTTCATTTTTATTGGTTGGTTGATAGTAAGTCATAGAGTGTATTTTTAATTGTTTGCTATTTGCATAGACTAGTTTTTCAACTAGTGTTTTTCATATATATATATATATATATATATATCTCAGTCACTTAAATCTTCATCAGATGTGGGCATCAAAGACAATGAAAGCACATCCAGCTGCCAGACATATGCCAGAATGTTAATGTTTGTCATTTGAATTATAGTAGTCCAAAAATATTATAACCACACAGTCCATTGCAAATGCAATATATCATTCATTGATGCGTAAATGACAAGTCCGATTCATTATATTGTGCAGCTTTACTGCTGCATTAAAAGTGGCAAAATGCTCACTGTTATTTAACAGACATTCTTAATCCTTATATACTAAACTTAGTTAACATTCTCTTTTTTTTATTCTCTTGGAACAAATGCATTTTGTAACTACTACTGTAACCACTCTCCCACTAATTAGAAGCTATCTCTCCAATATAACGGTCTTATTGATTGTCTCTTGTGTTGAGTTTTGCCACAAGTAGTTTTTCTGCTCATCTTTAGCATTCTGCACAAGTCTTCACTTCTCTGTGGTTCGTGTTCAGATTTGTTTGATGTTCATTCAGGCAAACATACTAAGACAGGTAGCAGTGTGTTCCTGCTGAGACAGCATGAGTGATAAGCTACACTAAGCATTGCCTTAATGACCATAAAACATGCTCATTCTAATATTGCATTGACAAAGTCTCTCACTGAATGTAGTTTCTCTAGTAATGTTGCATGATTTGTTGGAGGTTTTTTTAAGGAAATGTTGAAAGATACTGCATGTGATGATGGCAGCAGGCTTCTCATGAGGGATTGTTTTGATCTAATGTGTATGCAGTATTCCATTACCACTCCAGATGACACGCTAACCATATCATGTTTCAATGCTCATAGACTAAGCAGTGATTAGCTACATTTAGTGACACTAGGCTAACTCAACTCCTTTAAACTAGAGATGTGCCGACCGATCGGCCACCGATCATAATCCTCCTGTATTCTGCATAATTACTCCACTCAGTCAGTAACAGCCAATCAGAACCAACATTAATCAGCTAGCCACGCTCTTAGGAAGCTTTGATTCAGTTACTTAGGATTGTATATTTTGATGCAACCTGCATTTGACTCTGAATGAGTATTTCTTTTGTCTTCACACTATTTGATATAGGCAGTGTTGTGACATTTATTTAACTTATGCATAAGTTACGGTACTGAGAGCCTTACTGTTAAATATTGTTGCACTGATTGAAAGTTGTACTTTTGACTGAATAGTTGCTGTATTGTGCCTGCAAATATTTTGTAATTTATGTCTAAATTAGGTGAATTTATTGCCAGATCATTTTTCCATTTTGTCAGGTCACATAGCAGCATTTATACCTTAAGCGAAAAATTAACATCAATCCAGGTGATTGGCAGAGATCGGTGATTGACCTCATGGGTGATCGGTATCGGAATCGGCAGCAAAAAACCTGATCGGAGCATCCCTACTTTAAAATCCTTGTCCATGAAAAAGACTGATCTGAGACGATAATATTGAGAAGTAAGTTACAGGGTGTTATGGGGTATAAGTCTGTTTTTGTTATTGTTTAGTGTTGTATTTTCGTCATGCTATCATAAAATGTGTTGCCAAACACACAAGAGCAATCTGTGCCATGTCTAGTAGGTTACATGTTAGGGGTCATGTTTACTGTAAAGTTGTGTAGAAAACCTGCTAATCGCTGGAAGTGAGTCCATTGGGTGTTTCACTGCAGAGAAATCTTGAGGGTTAATACTGTGAGTGTGCTTGCATTGGGATAGGAGCATGAATATGAACTGTGTTCATGTGTCTAAATAATATATTTCAGTTGGTGACTGAATTTAGTTTGTGGTTTAAAGAAACATTGACCTACTGATCCGGTGATCTGCTTGTGTCTTAGCGAACGTTTAGACATGTCTGCATGTTAACGGTCAAACAGAATTTTAATGCCAGGTCTGAAACTCAGCCTGAAAGCTGTGCGCTAACTGAGTCATGAATGCATGTTATTGTTACAGCTGAAAAGAGGCCATTGCACAGTTACTACAAAATCTTGTATTTATGTCACTCTGGCATTTGGTGTAATGGATGGACTAATTAGTGGTGTAACGTTACACAGATAAGTCATGCTTTTGTGTATACCTCAGTTTTAAAATTCTAGTTCAATCCTAGTTCAGTGAGACAAATCTTACCACCTTTAGAAACTAATTTAATATTTTATGGTTTGATTTTTAAGTATATAATTGCAGTTATATCCAAAGTTCCTTAAACTTAATATGTAATTTGTGTAAAAATTTGTTTTATGTGTAGAATAGAAGTGCTAATGTTGACAACGTAGTTTTGCTAAAAGACTGGTGCATATTTTGAAAGAGCACAAGTCTGTCTTTTTTTGATTGATGTGATATAAAGGAGAACAATGATCTCACTACATTACTTATTCACTTTTTATTTTTTCTTACATGGAGTTTGTTGACTTTTTGTCCTTGTGAGGTTCTTTCTGGAACCATATGCTGGACAAAAAACTCTTGATTGTGAAATTGTGGGGTTTTTGTTGTTAATAATAAAATCACCAACATGTCCAAGCTAACCTCTGGATGTGGATAAACCTGCATGTCTGTATTCGAGGGGCTTACATCCTCAAATATTTACCATTAGAGCTTAATGATGATTTTACAAGAAGAGGTTTTGCACAAAATATTCCCATGACTTGAAACAATCTTAGTATTTTTCAGATTGATTTTAGATTTTTTTGATAGTTTTTTCTCTAAATGTACTCTGCGACACTAAGTAGAGCTCTGCCCAGCGTAAATGTGAGGTGTATCCAAAGGGAATTAATCTCTGCATCAACTATATTATAAGCTTAAGTAAGAAACACACACTTTTAATTTGTGTATTTATGTTCTAATGTATCATCCAACTCCACTAAGATCTTCATGTTATTAGGAAGCGATGAGTATTAGCAAAAGTCCGCATGCTGCCAGGTGCTCCAGTGGCATTGGTTCCCTGCCCCCTCTTTAAGCAGGCACCGCCCCACACCTTAGCTGTCTGCAGAGCACAGCAGTAACAAGCCTTTCATCCTTCCATCCCTTCATCCGGCCCTGCCCAGTGATTTATAATTCATCTGGGATCCTGCCTCCCTCCACCTCACTGCACCAGGACAGCATTAACATTCTGCTCGGTCCCAGCTATGCTTCACCCACGTCTGTGTAGTGGGCTTGAAGACTGATTCTTGTGCCGAGCCAGTTGGGTTTTATATTGAATGTCTATTAGATTAGATGTTTGTAGATGCGTTGTGATGGGGATCGGTGTGCTTGTGAAGCATTTTGTCTGCTTCAGGTCTTAGCTTTTCCTCTCTATATTTCCCAGATCAGCCTCCAGCCCCAGCTACTAATTTCTGTTATAACAAACAGACGTGCAGAGAAATGTTTGGAAGCTTTTACCAGTACATGAGTTTTCATATGACTCTTACTGCTGCTAGGTAAAGAAGAGCCTTTTTAATTCTGAAGTTCAGACAGAAGCATTACATATTTGTTAATGAATACTACTCTTGTAGCTTGCTCCTTTTATCGAACCAGTTCTAAACTATGTTTATGTATCAGATGACCTGTTGCAGTTTCCATGTTTATGAAACAACATTGCTGGCTTGTTTACTTAGTTGATTTCATCAGCTGTTTTCCTGATCCGGGGCTAAACTTTTCCGAACCAGAGTATCAGAGAGCATTGATGTATCCGTCTTGTCTTTGGGATTAAAGATGTCTGTAAAGTCTAAACCGATCATTACGGTTTTAGGACTTTGGTGATATCTGTTATACTGGCACATGTCTGCAGCGAGAGACTCTCCTTATCCCATGCTACTGTTTACTTAACTTAGTATTTACTTTTACTGCAGCCCCATTCTCCAAGTCTCTTGTTTTAACACAAGACTTCATGCCACAGAACAGCCTCTCTTTCTTATTGTTACTGCCTCTCCATCTGTACTGTAATGTTTTGAAAGAACTGTTTATCTAAAAACTTAAAATGTTCAGTAAGATTCAAACCACACAGAGCAGGAAGTCATAAGGCATCAGTCAAGTGTTTGTCTGCATAAGAGTAGGTGCAAATGCCAACAGTGGACCAAAAGCTAGTTCTTATGTATTATGATTATTATCTTTGCTTTTTAAAATATTTCCTTTAGCCAAAGTGTCTGCGAACACATCATATCTTGCTGAGAAAGATATCTGAAGATGCTA
Organism: Brachyrhaphis roseni; assembly: GCA_903066815.1. Lineage (NCBI taxonomy): Eukaryota > Metazoa > Chordata > Actinopteri > Cyprinodontiformes > Poeciliidae > Brachyrhaphis > Brachyrhaphis roseni. Next base: position 19,034 of record CAEFZY010040376.1, read on the forward strand.
ATGTAGCCAATTTCAGTACAAATGCATTTTTCAAAAGTTTTTGTTTTTCCTGCTCTGCTGTAGTTTTTGAATGCAATGTTATCTGACTTATTTGTGATGTACAGTGTGGTTTAACACTGGACATTCTTTGTATATTGGCAGTTTTTACTTCTGTCTGATTGTGTGTGTGTTTCTGAGACATAATGATGCTCATCTGTGGAAAGGTCATCTCCGCCCTCTGTGCCTCTCCTCCCTTGCCTTCCTCTCACACTGTTCATTATCTATCCAGACTTGCTCCCTCTGCTCTGCATTTATTTTTACCTCCTCACGTAATCCTTAATTAATGTAGGATCCAGCCACAGTGCTTCACATTTTACTACCATCCACACACAACAGTTACACGAACACACTCATTCAGTCGGTCTGAATTCAGTCATTTATATTCTCATGCCAGGGCATAATGATGCTCAGAGTAAGACACAGCATACATGTCAAGATTAGGTCTTCATATCATCGCTGCAAATGAGTTTAACACATAGCCATGATTTCAAGAATGGAATCTGCTGAGTGACCTCTTGCTCACAGCTGTAATAAATGGTCTGTTTAAATAGGTGAATGGAAGAAATCCCTAGAGAATCTACTTATTAATGCCTCTTCACATATTTTCCACACATTTTTAAAGTCAACTTAAAAGAAATCAGATTGATTGTTAAAACACAGCTGGATACTGTGAGCTATGTGGGAGTGATTAATGGATGCAGCTCGCTGTTAGCTAATGATTCCAGCGTTTGTACTTGGACTTTCTGGTCCTCTGAGAATGCTTGAAAAATAAACTTTTGGGGTTTTTTTTGTTGCCACTTGTTTTCTTGGTATCTCTGCCGCTTGTCGTTTGTCTTTGAAGTCCATGTATTCATCTTTTGTGTTGCTTAATACTGTATAGCACATTTAAACGTCTACTTCTAATTTTCACATCAGTTTTTTTCTCTATGCCCTTGAAGTAATACTCATGTTTTTTCTATTGGAAATGCACGTTGGCACTTAGGTTGTATAATATCAGAAAATGGAGAGATATTATTATTAAGAATAATATCTTAAGATTTAGGACAGGATCAGTTTTGATAAATGCATATTTTCCTCACTTCTCTCATTCTGATGTATAATCACAATGTTTCCAAATCTCTCACTGCTTAACATGGTGGACGTATGAGATGTGGGTTTCTGCTGAAGTCAGTCTTCCTCAAACAGGCTGAATATTGATATTGCATGAAAAGCACAAATTTCAGAAATTTGAAATGCAGGATCCAATTCCATTCCAAACATATCTTAGTTTGATAGAGTACAGTCTAAAAAGTGAAAATATCCAGTGAGTAGTATACCTGATAATGAAAAAACCCATTCAAATCACAGTCATTGAAAATTGTCCCTCCTTCACTGAACATGAAATGTCCCATGATGCGGCCCTCATTTTGAACCTACCCTGAAATAACTGAGAATATATTTAGTCAAATAAAGGACATACGAATAAACAACTCTCCTGCTTGTTACCAAGGTCTGAGCTGAGTTATAAAAAATAGTTATAGAGCACTTCTCCCTTTTCCTAGAATGAAACTTACTAAATCTCCGACCGCTGGCGGCCTTAGACATGTTTATATCCCATCTGGTTGAATGGATTTGTTGTGTTGCTCAGTGGTGGAACAATCACTGACTAGCAAATCTTGCACACCATGTGTTTTGTGATCTATTGTTTTGTTTCATTGAATCTTAAGCGTTCTCACGCAAATTAACTAAACTGACTTGAATGTTGAAATTGAAGAATCACACTGACTAGTTGCACAGCTATAATGGTGATTGGGTCAAAAAGAAAACGGTTTGAAAATGACATAAAGTAGCTCTAATAACCTGTCAGTGCAACCAAGGCATGCAGAACCCCCTGTCTGAATGCACATGTTAAACCTTAATGCAGATGTGCTACAGCAGCAGGGATCCAAATCACTATCCACTCCTGTCAGACAAGAACAGGAAGCTAAGACAACGATTCAAATATGTTGCTGAAAACTAGACAGTAACAAACTGGAAAAACAGAATTAGGGATAAAAAAAACCCCCGTCAACATAAAAACATAGATATATCCCCAATTGTGTCAACAGAACAGGTTGATGTTGGTGTAATGGTGTGAGGAATATTTTCTTGGCCCACTTTAAGCCTCTTAGTACTAACCGAGCATTATTTAAACCCCAGAGCCTACATGGGTGTTGTTGCTGACCTTGCACATTCCTTTTTAACAACAGTGTACCCATCTTGTGATCGCTACTTCCTGCAGGATAATGCAACATGTAAAAAAAGGGCCAGATTATCTCAAAGTGGTTTCTTGAACATGATGAGTTTGTTGTGCAATCACCAGCTCTCCGTTTGTTGCACCTTTGGCATTATTTTCAACACTTTGTTGAATCTCAGCCAGAAGAAACTAAGGCATTGGTGAATAGGGTTCGACCAGGTACAAGCAGAGTGTGTATAAAAGATTGTACTGGAATGTATTTGGGACAGAATGCTCATCCCTAATCGACATAACAGGGATTTTCTCTCGAAAACTAAACTCACTGAACTGCTTGGTGTGTGCAAAGCTCAAGGATAAAGCTAGAAGTAAATAAACATTTAGTTACTGTGTATTGGCATGCAAACAGTGTTTTTCATGTCAGTAGCTGCTTCTAAATCCCTTTGCAGAGTATTTATTCTGTGATTTCAGCCAACCTCTTAAGAGATACATTTAGTGGTTGACTTTGTTGTAGTAATACTTACAATGGGTTTCCACTCACATAAGGGCATGGAACTGGTGCACCAGGTGCATCTAATGATTACAGTTGTTTTGAGGCTTTTTGTCACAGACATCTTAAAACTGCACATCCTCTTGACTCGCCACTGTTCTGAATAGTACCGACATGCATGTAAAGGACCAACTTTCCGCAGGCCCCTTTACAGTGTTGGAGATGTTTGTTAATAGGTCAATAGGCTTGCTCTCTTTCTGTACACAGCTTTCTCGCCTGCTTCTCTGATAGGCCTGCATCTGTCTCATCCTTTAGTTGCTAGGCAACAGGCTTTCTTTGTGTGTGCATGTGTGTGTCCTCACACGTTGCTGTGGCAATGTCAAGCTTTTCCCTGTGAGAGAGGAGAGAGAGAGATGTTGAAAATAGAGGGAAAGGCAGATGAGAAAGAAGTACTCAGAGAGGCGAGAGGGAAGAAATGAGAATGAGTCACAGCGCTGATGAAGCTGAGGGATTGGAGAGGAAAGCGCCAAAAAGCACTAGATTGTCTCTGGCCTTTCCTGCAGCCAAGCTGCATATATATATATATACATATATATATACAGACCTGCCACTATCTTAGCGAGGTCACTGGCAAAGACAGCATGATTTACCAGACTGGCAGGCAGGCAGCAAGCCCTGAGCTGTTATTGGATGGAGGAGAGAGGTGTAAGGAAAAGTGGACGTGCTTAGAATAGAAAATCAGAACAAGTGATTGAATTCCTCCCCACATCTCACTCCTCGGTTGCTCTTGGGCTCTCTCCTCTCCAAGAGTCTAACAGATAATAGGACCACTCCCACTCACTCACATGGCAAATATATTTCACATTCAGATTCCCATGTCCCCTATACCTGTATTTATCTGCAGCATATATGGAAGATTATCCATTCTGATCTTGCCAAAATATCTTTTCTCTTTCAGGGAATGCAAAGTAGTTAGACAAGGTTTATTGCGTGTTTCAACTTTTATATTATACCTACAAAAGTGAAAGGAAAAAAGTTTGTTGAAACTTAACCTCGATTTGTAGATCATCATTGCGCTTTAATACAGCTCTTTGTAAAACTACGTAACTGAGTTCACTTTATACTTTCTCGCATTTTTTGTACTAATGCATCTCTTGAGTTCATGTTTGTGTATTACACTTGTGGGTGTGTGTGTGTGTGTGTGTGTGTGTGCATTGATGTGTCCATCTCTTCATCTTTACGCAGGCTTATAATAATGTGAATGGGCCCAGGTCAAGGTCTGAGCAGCGAAGCTGGGCTGTGGTTGCCAGGATACAGCAGCTGAGCCAAGCTGGCTTTATTTGCACGCTAAACAGGGGAGCTAGCGGCTGCTGCTCTCTTTCTATAGACTGTTCCCCTCACAGCATGTCAATAGACTGTAGGGTAAACACAAACTTAGGGTTTAATGATAATGTAATATTTTAATGCCATGGTAACCCTAAGACATTATGTATCAAATACTTTGGGGAATAAAATATTTCCCAATTAAAAAAACAAAATGCTCAAAAGTCTTTTTTGTTCCTTTACATTATAATTCTCAGCAGGTGCTGGAGAGTGAAAGTCTGACAAGGGGAGTCGAATACGACTTTTGACCTGCATAAAATTGTTGTCACCATTTTTACCCAGACATAGCGCCCGGCTGTCAGTGAGCACTCTGCTGACTCGTATCTGATTGTGCAATATACAGTAGGGTCGGTTGGTTCGCACAAAAACACAAGCCGTGCCTGACAGAGAAACATGCCCATCCCTGTTTGCAGCTGTTGTGTTGTTCAGCTGTCAGTGTGGAAAATTTGAGGTGTGTTTTTGTGTCTACAATGAACGAGTGTTAGAAGCTAGGAGTGGCTTCGGGTCGGAGCAAACAAGAGGGTTTCATCTCTGCGCCTTTACCCTCTCTCTTTCTCTGCTTGTGAGCTTTGGTCTTTGTTCTGTCTTTCCTTTTTCCCTTCTTCATTATTAATCAGCTGTGTCTCATGGCTGAAGTTTTTGTTTTGTTTTGTTTTCTTTTGGCAATATCATGATTGCTTCTGTTAATATTGATCCTCAAGTTTTCAACTGGAAGACTAGGGTTTTCCCCATTTTAGTAACACAGAAGCCTGAAACAACTAAGTTGTAGATTGAAATGATAACTTTGTCTTTGAAAGCCCTGTCAGGAAAGCTTCCTTGTCAAAATGATGAAAAAAGAGACTATGGGATCATATTTAAGTCAAGTTCTTTTTGTTTTATTGAAATTATTATATTGGTACATCTCAAAAATAATTAACATTGTATTTGATGTAATATTTCTTGCCAGTTACCTCAGAAAGTGAAATAATTCTTGAAGGGTGTCTGTGGCCGTTTTATGGACATCTGTCAAGTCAGCAGTCTTCCCAATGATTGTGTAGCCATCTGACCCAGAATGACGGAGACTGTATAAAAAATTATTTATGTTCAACAGTTTGATCCCTTTTTGGAATCTGAAAAGGGATGGAAACGAGACAAAAAAGCAACATAACTGATGTTCTCCAGACCATTTTGTTTTGATAGTTCCTTTGTTCATGGACTGTGTGCATTTTATCTCTCACAAGATCAATATTGAATGGCTGTATTTTCTTACGGTGAAGCTAATAGTTTTAGAAATCACAAAAGTAAAGCTCCTGATAAAGTCTAGCAGCCAGTGGCAGCTCTTGTTACTGGACAAACAAAGCAGTAACAAGGTATTCAACAGGAATTAAAAGATTCAGCAGAATTTTCCTTTACTGAGAGAAAAATAGCAAAAAAACTCCAGAGTATTTTCAGAAAAGGACTTCCACAAGCAAAAGAATTCATCCAAGAGGGCTCAGTGATGTGCAAAGCTGCAACGAATGACTACAAAAATAGCTAAATTTGTCTTAAAGCTGTCGTTATGGTCAGCTACAGCTTTAAGGGATCCAGAATGATACACTGTTGTGCACCCTGGCATTATTTTAGGAGAATGTGCATGATTGTTTTTCTCCTTGCATAAATTTGTTTATTGGAAAAATAATATTTCCTGATTGTCAGATGGCTAGTTTTCCTTTTGAATGTTTTTTTTTTTTTTTTCAGTAAACTGCTTTAGGTTTTGAACTAACTCCACGTTGACACCCATGCAGTGAAGTATAATGCCAGCGTCAGTAAGCCTGTGGTGTGTGCCAGTGCATCTGTGAGAGTACACAGAGTATGCTGCAATATGCTGAAGTGTTGGCCTCTGTCTGACCGCAGAGGGAGTGGCACTGAGGATAGAGAAGATGTAGAGAGAAAGGAATACGATGCATAAATGAAAGTAACTGTTACTTACGTACTTACTTTATGTAAGTAAACATACTTACATAAATGAAATGTAAGTATGTTTACTTACATACTTACATTTGGACGAGAATAAAAGCAAAACTGGTTGGTCCTGCTCTTCTCTGTAAGAGGTCGTCTTTTTAGCTCACCTTTCTTTGGTGCTAATCTGACCAATGCCAAGCATGAAGACTCTTCCTGTTGACAGAATCTAGGAGCTGTAGTTGCAGTAAATGAAAGATTTATGAACTTTTATTGTCTCATTCACAGCTTATGTGAAGTTGCTTTTTACCATTGAAATGTCTTGTCTAAATAGTTTCATTTTCCATTGAACACTGGTCACTACTTTATTTGTATCCATAATTTTAAGTTATTTTGTTGTCTCTATAAACTCAACCTTTTTTTTCTTCATGGAAACGGTTTGTTTAACAAGCTGAATATCATTACATAAATTGCACATTACCAGCATTAGGATTAAAGCTAATGGCATGACACAAATTAAAAAAAAAAAAAAAAAAAACTTTTTTTGACACTTTTAGTGTTGGTGGAAACAGCTGTTCAAAGTGTTTTGGTGTCTACTCTTGTCTCACTGTGAGACAAGAAAACGTGGCAGGCACATTTATAACTTGTGTTCCTTTTATGTCTGTCTTGTTAAAGTTGAAGAGCTAAAAATAAATCCAACTTGACAAATTACAAACAAACTACCTTTTTCTTTGTGCAGAGGTCTCTCAAATGTCCACCTCACTCGTGTGCACAGAATTGTACATGTGGAGGAAATCAGCTTCACCCCACACAGTATACACAAAGACACACGGTGTCAGCAGATATTTTGCAAGTCTTGACTGGGATAGAATTACAAAGGAAATGATGCCTGTGGTTTTGAACAGGGTTTGTCTCCGTGTGTGTCTTTGTGCGACTGCCTACTTGCAAACATCATTTTCTTGTGTTTCGCAAATCAGCGAAATGCTCCGCTGCTAGAACCATCAATCATAGTAGTCCCAAAATAGTGTGCATTATTGTTCTAGAAGCCCAGCTGACCTAGTTTAAGGTGTGCGTCTGTGTTGCTGCAAGGTTTGTTTATTTCTCAGAGCAGACGACCTTCCTGCCACTTTGTTTGCTGTGGTGAGATGTGGGAGTTTAGAGGACGTGAAGTTGATTGCCTACCAGTAACACAGTGGGAGTAACAATGAAGCACAGAAGAGAGGAAGGGGGCCCGGGGTTTGCTGCGACTCTCTTTCATACAAAAGTAAATGGGGCGAATGTGTCGTCCACTTTAGCCGAGCTGATCTGGTTGGCTTGCTGAGTCCCTTGAAGTGACTGATTTGACTGGAAGGATATAAATAGCGTTCCTTCAATAGGATAAAGCAGAGTGGAGCGAACAGGGTGGGGGAAGGGCGGGATGTGGAAGTGGCACCAGGGATGATAGTGCTGGTGTCTCAGTAGAGGAAAAATAATGCTGCCATGGTCTCATCTGTTCACTCACTCAGTCACAGAGATGATCATACTTTGACGCAGAAAAGAAAATGTTTTATTGAAAGGAGAATTTAGAGAGCTACTGTATGAGTAATTCATGGCCCTGAGAAGCAGAGGTGCATGCAGGAAGGAGGTAGATAGAAATGCACATTTTCTTGTGTTGCACTACCATTCCCCACAAAAGATGCTGCTGAAAACAAAGCAATATTAACTGCTTGGAAATTGCTCACATTAACCTAAGCAGGTAGAATTATTGGTGGTGTTGATGTGGTGGCCCAACTTTTTCAGTGAAATTGATAGGTGTGTTGTAAATTGGTACATACTAAAGCCCTCAATTACAAAGATTGGCTTGCTGTGGCTGTAAGTGGCTGTTTGGGTTTTTGTTTAGACATGCCTGTCATGTTTCTGAAGACATTCCTTGACTGTCTTGATTTTGCTTTGGATCCCAAAACATGGGGTTACACTACATGTTACATGGCCTGCCCAGTTGTCATTAGAACATTCAGTTTATTTATCCTTGAATTATTTTTATGTTTGTGCCACCTTAAAATTTGGCAAACTGAGTTTGATTTAATTCTGTAGGTTCCTAAAAAGACATTTTTTTATGCATCAGATATCTCCATTTTAAGCCCTTGTCTTCAGTGTCTGGATTTTCTATAATAAATCTTTGGTTACATTTAGTTTTCTATATTTATTCATTGCCTTTACCACTGATTATTTTTCTTTTTTATAAATAAATTCTAGTGAGGTGTTTTGCTTTTTGTTTTTGTTTTGAGAAATGCACTGCCTGCTGAGCAATTCAGGTTTTATAAACAGTGGTAAAACTAAAATATTAAAATTTTTTAGTAAACCTGCAAGTTCTTCTCATATTTTGTTTAGGGCATTATTTTCAAAATGTTTTTGATATATTATCTACTATCAGTTCAGTCTGTTTCATCATGGCTAACTTTGCATTTAAGATGGTTTAGCTTTGAAATAAAGGTTTTAATATTTGACCTAGATGTGTTGCCAGTAGTCATTACGGATTAAAAAAAAAAACCGTTGAGGGAGCAAAACTGGGAAGAGTTTTGCAATGAAGAATAATGCCAGATCTAGCAAAAACCAACTTGAGGATATATTATAGTTTAACAAATTGACTTATAAAAAGTCAAACTTTAGTTCTAAATGAATCCGAATGATTGTCAATAAATAACTTATTTTGCAATTCTTTTGACTTGAAAGTGCAAATCATGTCCTACTTCTCAAATTTAACTCCCTGAATTGTACAGAAACTCTGGAGAACTTCTGTGGCTTCTCCCAGCGTAGTGTTGATGACTACATTGTGTGAACGAGTTAATAGTCATGTCGCACCCAGGTGCTAACCTCCTTTTACAATTTCTTTCTGTTTCTCTCTTTTTCACAGACTGTCGATGACGATGCAATGGCAGCGTGAATGAAGCTTGGCGTGGGGAGATCTGAACGATGCCCAAAGGTGGGGGTTCTAAAACCCCCCAGCTGGACCACTTCCCACTCAACACCGACATGGTGGAAAAGCAGGGTGGGAAAAAGGTATGGAAAACCCTTTAAAGTGTTATGATTTGGAGCTGTCCCCAGATGTAAGAGAGAATTTTTTTATTGGTCAGCAAAAGTCTTAAATAAAATATTTGTTCTTATAAACCCCGTCTTGAATAACACTTGACTACACAGAAACCTTTGGCGAATATCAGAAAATAACCTGGGAATTACCCTGAATTACATCCAGTGATTACATGATTATAGTTCCATTACAGTTTCACCACAATGTCTGCGTTCTTTCCCTGTTTTGTATTCCCGTGCACATTTTTCATCTATTAAGTGCCATATAGACAGCCACTTCGCCAGATTTGTTCCACTTGAGATGGTGTTGGGTCACCAAACGCATGCAGGTTTCAGCGTCTAACCAGCAAAGGGATGGGATGGCTGTTGACTCTCACTGACCAAATTTAAATCAACTTGCGGTGTTTTCATTACGTCCCCGTTTGTCGTAATGAAAATTAGTATTTTGTAAGACTGTTTTCTAACTATGGAGTTGGGATGTTTCTCTGTCTACTGCTGCTTTTCAAATCTTATGCATTGATGAGTGCAATTTGGTGTTGGATGTGCCAATCAGGATGTTTTTGAGACTGTATACTTCTCTTAAAAAGTCTGCCTGGGATATTACATAAACAGACAGAAAGCACCGAGACAGCCTGATCCAAAAATAACTACGGCTTGTTGTCCAAGAAAGCAGAAGCTTACCACATGAGAATAAAATGGTGCGATCTTGTAGAATTGGTCACTGTAAAAGATTGTACCAAATATTAATGTCTTTAATTTTTATTCTCTACTCTGCATTGAATGAGTGAGGTTATTTCAGTCAGTGTTACATTTAACCATACAATCCTAATGTTTTAAAACATTTAATTTGCAGTTAGTTATTAGAAAGCTCTGTAAAAGCATATGTTATCAGCATTTGTATAATATAGTGAAAATAAAAAAGTAAAGCTTAAGATACAATCTCTATCTGCATGTCCAGTTGGACTGTCTCTGTTTACTCATAATCCGCATATAAATTTGATCTCATCAGTTAGATCTGTATTTTTTCTTATTCTTCATCCAAGTTAATCTGTCAGTGGATGATTTAATAAATGCTTTCAAAATCATATGTAACGTATAGCACAGGGGTGGGCAATCCTGGTCCTCGAGTGCCGATGTCCTGCAACTCTTAGATGTCTCCTTGGTCCAACACAGCTGAATCCAACAGCTGGATCACCTCCTAAGTGCAGTCAAGTTTTCCAGAGTCCTGCTAATGACCTCATTATTTGACTCAGGTGTGTTGAAGTAGAGACACATCTAAATGTTGCAGGAGACCGGCACTCGAGGACCAGGATTGCCCACCCCTGATAGCATCTACAATCTTTTATGTTTGTCTGTTGCTCAATTCTCAACGTTACCACATCCTCATTAACACAGTTATGTAGCGTCTTTTTCATGCTCGAATTTTTTTAACATGAATAACTCATAGAAAACAATGTATTCCAGGCAGATTTCACAGGTACACTTTGAGCTCTACCATATCAGACACCTTCACTGTTTAATGTGAACTAGAATGGGGACGTGTCCCCATTAATTGAACGTGGGTAGAGCTTTACCGTGCAGATCGACAAAATATTTTGCACAGCGCGATGATGGTCATGGTTTCCATCAACAGTTAACCTGCCGACACTGACTGGCAAAGAGAGGCATTGCTTATGCAGGCGTAGATTTACAGCCCTCTGCAAAGGATTGCGTCAGACTCTGCCACGAAGGGAGGGAGGGAAAGTGAGAGAGAGGGAAGGAGGGAAAAGGTACAAGGGGGTGGGAAAAAAATTGTGAGATTAAAAGAGCAGACCACCAAATAGGCTATAATCTGACAAAAAAGATCAAAAGAAAGACCTCTTGTCAAAGCTTTAACATTTAATTTAACAAAAATATATTTGCACTTAGTGCTCCCCCACCCCTGTCTGCTTTAGAGAAGTGTTTACACATTCTGTTGCTGTCCTCTCAGCTCGCTTGTACGGTAGCTTTTGCTCAGTTATCTCCGTCATGCTTTTGCTTATTTTATGTGTGCTGGTGCAGAAGCCTTTGTATAGCTGAGTGTAGACTGAGAGATTAGTTCACTGTAGCAGACAGTGTTTGTCTCTACTGTACCATGACGTCATGGTCTTATGACTGGGGCAGGGCAGGACAGTGGGAGGGGCTTGAAGAGTTGACACATAATAGAAAATCCAGCCTTTGGTTAAAGATGAATGAGAAGAGAAGCTAGGACAGGCAATTAAGCTGAGTTGAGTGTTTGCGTGTGTCTTCGTCATGATCCTAAACCTCTTGGACAAAAATATCTTTACCATGTAGCAAAATATCTACAGATATTTATAAGCTTTGTAACTATTTCTCTCATGTATCCAAAACAGCAAAGGTTTAATTTGGACTTCTTCTAGTCAATGTCTTAAAGTTTATTTCCTGTAGTTGATTTCCTTAAATGTGTCTAATAATGTGGGATTAATTAAGTACATTCATTTTGTGAAATATATATACACCTGTATATATATACACACACCAGGCGTATCATAATTTTTCAGTAATGATGATAAGATATTTTCCAGAAGACTAGCACATCCGTTACATTTTCTAACATTATCATATTTGTTTTCAAGTGGCTCTTACAGGTTCTGTTTTCCACAAACTTGGCAGCGAAGGGTGCATTTAAAGTGTCTCTAATGAAAGGTCATTTAAACTTCCTAGGACACAGCCTGGAAAGTGCTAATTGCTTGAGCATATTTGTGCATTTCCTTTTAAAACAAAAGCTGGAGGGGCTACACCCCTCTCAAATAGCTGAGTACAGTATGTTCTGATGGGTCAACTTAGGAGCTGCAATATTTGTGTTAGAAATGAATCAAAAGATATATTTCAGTAGGTGCAGTAATTCTATGGCTCTTATGTTGAGCTGTTCGACATCAGCAAAAGGTGTAAACGTGACTCTATTGCTAAATATTGTGGTGGCGATATAGATTACAATTAAACCACATTGTCTTGACTCTAACTTTCATCATTACAATTTTCCCACTTTTTTCTGCACTTTACCATCTCACTAAATATGCGTAGTGTTTAGTGCCCATCTACTGCATCCATTGTATTTGGATGGGTTCAAATGCAATTTGAAACCATCCAACTGGACAAAATACACTTATGTTTTCTTAACAGATTTTAAATAGCAAGTGAAATACCACTCTTTAAGATTGTGCAATAATTGGTGTATACAACAGAAAGCAGCCTTTACACCTTTCTGCCTTAGAAGGAAATAAAAAACATCCTCAATAATTTCAGGCTTACGAATGTGCTTTCACATTTCGAGATGGAGTTGTAGAATCGGCTCAGTGACAACAGTGAGTGTTGTGCTGCATGTGTTCTCTTCCTCTTTATTCAGAGAAACTGATTCACCATTGTGGAGAGGCTACACCCTCTCCACAATGTGTCATCAGCAGCAGATCAGACCCCAACTTTGTCCTGCCTTTGTTTTTGCACATGATTTTGATGCAAAAGGTGGTGCAGCCAGTCTGACGTGTCTCCTTACAGGATTAGGAGTTATCTAACGCATAGCTGCAAGTTATTTCTAAGAGAAAATATGATGCGTTTGAGTTTGCAGGAAAATGAGTAGCTGAAAAGGGGGGTTTAATTTGGTTTATTTGTGCTTGTGTAGTACATCCTCTTTCACTTCACCAGGAAGCAGCCTGGTGACACGCATTGTTCTAAATACAAGCTTTAAAACTTTTCATAATTGTCAAGTTTTAATCCACTGTTGTACTTTGCATTGTGCCATACGCCATGATGCAGGAAAAGATGGTTAACCACAACTTTTCTAATCCTCCGGTTTTTTTTGATCAAAACTATTAAAACACAGCAGCACAGGTTGGAAGCACATGAAGGTATCTACATCTGTTGATGGCTGATAAGTTTGGTGCCGTGATTGTTTCCAGCAGCCTTAGGCCACAGAACTGAGCAGGCGTCGGCTTGGCCTCTTATCCCCATGTTTTTTTTTTTCTTTTCTTTTCTTTTTTGTGACTGTGGGGAGGTAATCTAGGAAAGAACTTCATGGAAAAATGGTTTGAAAACCCCACAGAGGTTGGAAAAGTCGGGGCAGAAAAAGGCACTGAAAATTAAGTAGACTGCAGGAACCGCAGATTGCTGTGGTCTATTTTAAGTTTTACTCTTAACAGATATGCAGGAGTTGAAATCGCCTTCCCTTTGCGTCATCGCTGCATATGTTCTCTGTGCTGTTTAAAGTAATTAAACTACTGTCTTAGTAATTTATTTTGTCTCTTTTGCAGGATAAAGTGTTGACAAATAAAACTCCCAAATTGGATCGCAGTGATGGGGTCAAAGAGATGAAAGAAAAGGCCCCTAAAAGGAAGCTACCCTTCACTGCCGGAGCAAATGGAGACCAGAAAGATTCTGACTCAGGTAGGAGAAAGTTGCACTGTGTCTGAACATCTGATCTGCATTTTCATGTTGACTTTCAAGTGCAAATCAGAGAGGCCGGGACTTGCATTGCATCACTTCCTCCAAGGTTGATGGGAAGTTGTTGTGTTTTCACAAAGGGGGTTGGGCTTTGTGGAGGTAAAGTTCTTGTAGCTTTAAGGTAGCTGTCTGTCTGGGAGAACTGAGGAGTTTTACCTGCTTCCCGAAAGGAGGGAAAAAAAACACTGCGACGATGATCCAGTTAACTTTGAAACTGTAACATTTACAGACCTGCCCAGGTCCTGATTATTTTTGATTAGGGAACAACGTATTACAACTCATTCTTGTTTGACTTTGGGTGAAAATGGCCCAGGATTTAGTTTGTTGATTCTACGGCTAAACAAAGGCTTAGATTACAGTTTTCGTATTCAACACTGGCTGAGTTGCTACATTGCTTTATGCTGAGTGACCACTCTGAGCACTGTGCTGTAGATAGGGAAAGAAAGCAAAGTGCTGCAACACAAGACTGTTATGGCTTAGGCTTGTGTTTGATAAGACTGAAAATGTATTTTTAGTACATATGTGGGTTTGCATTTGGGTACCGTGTGCTTCAGAGGACTTAAGGAGCCCTAGAATATTTTATTGAGTGCGTTTTACTAAATGTGTGTCCTTATTGCTCCTTTGATTGCTACTCTTATTCTTGTGCAGTCATTTTATGCATGCCTTTTTAAAATTTTGATATTGATGTGGGAAGAATGTTTTTGTTTTTTGTCTTTATCTCTTTCAACAGACGTTGCATGTAATTACGTATTGTTTCTGGTTTAATATTATTTGCCAACTAGTTTTACCCAGAAAGAGGTCAACCTCCCCACCCATCGCCAAAATGAGGGAGATGTGAACCCTCATCTAAAGAACAATAGCTCCACAAACCTGTTAGTATGCTAATGAGTAGAGGTGTGCCGATCGATCGGCCACCGATTATAATCGGCTGATTTCCGTGAAAAAGTGTATGATCGGTGATTGCCAATCATGGTCTCTTGTTGCCGATCACACAAACCAATCACCTGTATCTCACTTTGCAGTCTGTAAGCCTGGGATCTGCTGTTGCTGTTGAACCACTCTCGCTGTCGAACCGCCGCTACATGATGCTGGTAGTAATATTTTACAGACGTTGTGCCATATCTGCTCTACCTGGTAGTGAACTCTCACACCGAACATCATACTGTATAATACATCGTTACAATAGTTATTCTACCAGTTATTGTTTAGTTTTAGGCTTTGAAAAACATTTTTACATTTTTAGGTCACTGAAGCACACAGAACTGTGCTTCAGTTTGTTTAACCCAACTTAGTTAAAATCTGACTTACCAGTGGTGTACAGCATAACTCTACCCCTATGTAGTAAATTGTCAGTTGAACTACAGTTCCCAGATTTCTTCTTTATTCACTTTGTCGTCAATTTAGGCTATATAATTTTAAATTATTATTCATTATACAACATAAAATTTGGCAATTGGATGAATTTGACCATGAAGAATAGATTGAGCCTTTTAATAGTGGCTTAGAGCAATTTTTATTGTTTTGATTTGATTTATGTATATTTTTGCCTACAAGTTACACTCTTATGTTTTTGATTGAACCCAAAAGAAACATTAGTTACATTAGTTATTTTTCCTGTCACAGAAAAAATAACTAATGATGTTATTGATGACGAGCACAAATGTATTCCATCTGCAAGCAAAGCTTTAATTTTTTTTCCACAGTGACTCTAAGTGCAATTTATTTATTCAAACTTAAAACAGAAAGGCAGTATCGTTCAGAAAATGCATTTATTGAAATAATAACCGCAATGGTGGGGGGTTGATGAGCAGAAACTGGTTTTTCCTCAGTTTAATTGTGCTTACGGCCATTCCACTATCTGTTCCACAGATTCCAGTATGAAAATACAAATATAAAAGTAAACAAAAACTTTCTAAAAAAAAAAATTAAGTGAACGTATGTTCTTTCGTAAAATTACAAGTTAGAACTGTACAGGTAATACATGACAGAAACACAATAAAACTATATGTAAATAGCATAAGCAGAAGAAAGGATAATGAGATATTTCTTCTGGATAAAGCTTAGAAATGCTCTGACAAGAAAAACAACCATGTTTATAGTTATTTAGATTTATCAGTGTGCTCAGATGGTTATTTTGAGTGGTGAGTTCAGAAGGTGTGATTATGGCTGATATGTATATTTTCCAGCAATTTATGACTTCATTTGGAATTAATTTTTCTTTTCGAGATATTTACATCCAATGTGCGCTGTGTCCAGGGCTGTCCTTTTTGTTTTTACCTATATTTCTGCTGGTGAAAAGCTTATTCAGAGCTTGCTGATGGAGTTGCAACACCTGGTGATTGCATAGCGTAATCAGCCGGATGGTAAATGCGAAACCCTTATGCAAGTTTGTTGCTGAAACTGCACTAGTTTCAGCAACTTATGGTTATATCTTATAACCATAAGATATAACCAAAACTGCCTTGGTTATATCTTATGGTTTATCTTTTCATCCCATTTAAAGTCAAAGTAATCTCAAATGGGATACTTTGTATTTTTGGGGAACTAATTCCTACATATTTGGACCGCTGTGTTTTAAATTGGCAAATCAGTCCCTGCATATTGACATTGTTCCACCTCCCTAAACAATGGTCCAAACATCACATATATTGCTATTGTCATTTGTTGGACTTATGAGTATCGGTTGGGTAAATGTTGCATATCAACTATTTTTTTCCCATTTGTGTTGTCAGTATGATGACATAAAGTGAGCTTTTGAGAATATGTTTTGGATGTAAGGTAAATGTTTATTCATTTTTGGCTTGTGGCTTGGTCTTTCATGTTCTGACTCAACTATGTCAGTGTTTCACATCTCTTGACTCTTTTTTTCCTTCATCCACACTTCCCAATGCCTGTGTTGGTTGTTGTAGGAGCAGAGTAATATTTGTTAAATATTGTTTGAAAGAAGCATGGTTAGCGCAGCCACTGCAACATGAATAACAGCAGCTCTACAAGAGACACAGTGGATACATGTGTGGAAATGACTCTTTGCTTAGGGCTGAGTTGAAACAAAAATCTGAACAGCCTACCACTTTCATCCTTCAGTCTAGTTCAGCAGTTTTGCTTTTGCATTTCAAGTCGCATTTGAGCCTCAGCTGTGTAGCACTCAGGCAGTATTAGGCGCATTCTCTAACCTGAGTCTCAGCAGATGGAAAAAGCATAGTTTTAAATCAAGCCTATTGACTGCAGACTGCTGGACACAAGAAAAGCCAAAGGCAAACACCCAGAACTGGTGTTTAGCAAAGGTTGTGCTGTTGTTTAGCAAATGATTGACTAATAGCACCCAAATTTCACTTAATAGTTTGGCTTTGTTTGCTTAGTTGGCTTTTATGTATTGTTGGGGAAATGCCCAAAGCAACTCTTATTGCACATTCTCATGTCCGAGCTGTTGAGTTATTGGCCTCAACACTTTGAGCCCACAATCTTGATCTTGATCTGAAAGCTCACACAACCGTGTGATGTATCACTTTGTCGTTCGTGAATGACGAAACGATCTGCAGCGCAGTGGTTGAGTGTTGATCACACAATGGTGATCTATAAGGGGCCTATTCCACAGTAACCAAACATTTTGGTTTCCTGACTGATGATGATCTCACTTTTTAGTAGAAGATGCAACTGCAGTCTCAGTTTCAACATGACAAATTTCCATTAAGGGAGAGACAGAATGAGAATGTGACACAATTCAGAAGTTAAAAAGCAACACGTGTTGGAACTTCAGGACATAGAAGTTGCATGAAACTGATTAGTATTTTACCAGAGGTAGACAATGGAGTAGAGCAAGACGATATGAGGAAAAGCCACTAAGATGACTGAAATAACAGAATGTAGCAGATGTTTGTGCTCAGCTGGCTCAGAGAATCGTGCTGTGGTTGTCTGACCAATGATATTGGCCTTTTGCTTTTGTTCCTTATCATATTTCACACTTCTTCTTTATTTGTTTTCGCTTTTTGTGTTTCCAGTTTAAGCTGATTTTTGCCAATGAGCAGTAGAAGTGTGCATATAATCATCGTCTTTCCACTGGCTTCTTCTGAACTATATAAAGGCCATTTCAGAGCAGCAAAGAATAGATTTTGACTTTTAATTTTATTTACCACGTGAACAAAAATGCATATTTGTAAACACAGCAATCACGACTCCAGATAAAAAGCTTTCAGAATGGATCAGGCTGCATGATTAATAAAAGTTTGTAAAATTCATTTGTTTTAGATTGGGAAATCTTGATAGTTTAGTATGCATTGGTGTCCTTTCAACTTCTAATCAAAAGTTGAATTTTTTTTTTTTTTGCAAATTTAATGTATAAGATAGTAGTGAAGTGAGAGGGAAAAAAGTGAGAAAATTGGTTGAAAAATTCACAGTGTTGTCAGCACACCCTGGGCTTTTATTGCAGTTCATCAGTGTTTAGAATCTCTAACCAATCCATGACCACGTCCTGAGGATTACTAAACAGTAGCATTCCTCCTTCTTGAGATCATCTCGTTTCCTCTTCTTCTTTCCTGTTAAAGCGCAGCAGCACACCAGAGTTCAGACTACAGGGAGGGAAGTAACTATGAAGGTTTATTTAAAAAAACAAAACAAAAAAACAAACTGTTTATACATGAAAGTAATGTTTTCATATCAGGAAAGACCCCACAAAAACAATGAAGCAGCTATTTATTCTTGCTTCATCTCGTCCTCTTTTGGGTTATAAATGTTATCGTATAGACATAAGATTTTTATTACATCACTATTTTTTTATTTTTTTTTACTTATATGCTAAACAGAAAATTGTGAAAAGCTGTATCTTTGGTGCTCTGAAGTTGTCAGATTAAGTTACTTTTCTTCAAATTTCTGTGGAAAGTGCAATCAACTTTGCTTTCTTTCTAGATTAAGCATGTCACGCAAAAAGGCTGTCTTACATACTTTGAAGCAATGGTAAAAATACTAGTTGACATCCAGTCTGTTGGGTTGACCCAACATAAGTCTCAGTCCACAAGAGGTCAAGTTAGCGACACAAGAACAAGAATCACAGCTGTAAACATTATAAGGTCAATTTAGGGTCACCTGCAAACTTAGACTACAGTGAGAGGACAGATCTCACCACTTTAGCATTAATATATGCTTTTCTTTCACTTGTTCTCCTTAATATGAAGTTCATCATAGTTATTATTGGACTTTATCCACTATAGGCAATACATAAAGACTCTTTTTCTCATTCACTAAACATGATCTATTATTCTCCCAAGATTTGATTAATTTTAGATGATATAAAAATAAGTTGAAGCCTTTAGCAAATGCAGCAGACAGACCGCGACGCTGCAACATTTCAAGACTTTGGTGCATGTTTGAAAACAGCTATGTTTTTTTCTTTAAGCCATTCTTAAGCTGTTATTAGCCAGACCCCCTGCTGTTCTGTTAGGGGAGGGATAAAGTGGTGTTAATGTATTTTAAGGGTTAGACTGGAAAACAGACTTGTTTAGGTATCTACATCAAGGTAGTTATCAAAAGTAACATTCCTGTGAATGCCAGGACATAGACCTTCCCAGCAGAGCCTCTTAAGAATTTGAGTGGTGTTCTTCACTTTGTCATCAGTGGTCATAATGTTTTAACTAACCTGCATTCAGAAGGCTTGACCTGTGCTTCTTTCCAGTTTGATTTGGTACAAATCATTAACTTGGCTTGGTTGCTGAGGTTTATTAACTAAGACTCACTGTGTTGTGTATAAGATATGTTCTCACTGCTGCCATATCTTTTTCAGTTTACCTAAATTTATGACAGTATTGATAGCATGCTGTGATTGGATCTTGCAGAGATCTGCAGTCGGCATTGAGCATTGAATAAACACGCTGTTATATCCTGCTAGTTCTCCCTTAATGTCCTCTTTGTGCTACCTTTACAACTCCCCAAACAATGTTTCACTCTTAACGTACTGCAGTCAAACATACCTGGTCTGGCTGGTTAGAGTGGTTCGTCTTGTCGTGGCGTCTGCTAGCTTACTGAAGCAGAAAGTGTTTTTATTTTGCCGTTACCTCACAGTGTAGTATTATCTGCCTGCCATTTGGAAACCTACCTCTATTAAAACGTGACATTTACGTTTGATGTGTTTTTCTCCCTCTGGCTCAGGTAGGCGGTCTTTTTATGGGCTGGCAGCCCCTAGCTCACTTTCTTTTCTAATCTATTCTTTTCTTCTCTTATCTTGTTAGTCAAGTTTCAAGGAGGGAAGAGAGTAAGGTTTCACCCTTGTCTTAAAGCTGAAGAATATCATTTTACTGAGACACATTAAAGCACTGTCCCCTAAATAGACATCAACGGAAAGACAAGAAGTTGAAGCATTCAGTGTGTGTGTGTGTGTGTTTAGACAAATTTTTGCAGCGGAAATTCAAGTGTGGCGTTATTGATTTAAGTTAATCTGAAGAATTGATTATCAAATAATTGTTCCATACATACATTGTGGGTGGGAAATAAAATCTATCCATATGTTGACGATTCTGACTCAATTAACAAACACCAAGACTTGATAACCTTCCTGTTGATGTATGCCCTGGCAATTTTGAGGAAGGTTAAAATAGAACAAAGCACAAAATGATCATCTAAACTCACATTCAACTGCATCCTGCAGCCACACCATTTTATCTTGGTAATCTAAAATATGTTAAAATATGTCAAACATGAGGAACCATTTTGCACAGTTCCACTCAGCGGCAGAGCCACAGCAGCTGATCTTACCTTCAGTAAAGAAGACCATCCAGATAGCCATGTTACCATCCAGATAGCTCCCCATAGTCAGAGAAATTAATGCTTATTACAAGGCTCATAGCAACTCTAACTGTGAAGTACTTTCCATTATAGAGAATCATTTATATTCTGGGCTTTGCTGTATATATCAAACATAACTGAAAATAAATTTGACTTTTGACCATTGTTATATCTAACACCTTGAAATTGGCCCTTTTCTCATTAAGAACCCCCTATCCTTTCTGAGACTCCTCCTTCAGCACGTCATCACACAGTGCTTCTCCAAGCCATCCACTGATTGCATTAACAAGCGTTCTTAGGAACGACTTGGTTCCTGATAGTTCTTCAGAACGTTCATAAGAACCAGGTAGTTCCTAAATGCAGTTCCACCAGATGTTTGCTAATTGCTGCTGCCGCTAGTCTAGTGGAGCAGAGAGGAAGGGGTGCTCTGTGGCATGGAAACTCAGCTGGGAACTAAGGCCAAGCTTTGGGTAAATAGGTAGCGCTTTGTATGAGCAAGTGTTTAGACATCCCAGAGATTCAATGATTCCTCAAATATGCATGAAAGAATCAAAGCAACATTCCAAGTCTGCTTTTGATGAGGGAATAATCAAAAGCAGACTTGTGCTTTATATCATTATAACATGATATAAAGCTCAGTCAGTTTTGCATAATATCTCCTGATAGTCCCTTTAATGTTTTTTTGTTGTTTTTTTTTCCTGAGTTATTAACAAAAAATGTTTCCCTGGGGATTTGGCTGTACACTTATGGTTGGACTGTTTGTGTGCAGGTGGGGCGTGTTACATCAACAGTTTAATAATTGATGAACAATTGCATTACAGACTCCTGCATTGTAGCCAAATCATGAAGTGACTAAAGATTTCTACCTCTAACGTACATGCATAAATAGTACCAATGTATGGTCCATTCTGACCCACAAACTAGAGCTGGCCTGTCTATAGCCTATAGCTCTCGTGCATGTACAGCCCGTACGGTGCTGTACATTGTCCAGTATCGTTGCTCTCTATGGGTGCATTAAGGTAGGACTGCCTTCATGCGTCCCCATCTTGTAAACATATCGTGGAAAAACTAGCCTAGCAGTTTCACTGCTCTGCTGCAAGAAAAGAAAAACATGTTTGGACTGCTTCTGTGGTTCCCGCTGTCTTTACAGAAGGAATGCCTGTAAATGGCGACTGCTTTGGAGAACGTGAGAGTGTATCAAAGACTGCTGGAGGACACATTAGCTGTAAGTGTTCACAGATGTTAGTGAAAGTTTATCTCCTATGTACATGTGACTGGAAAAATAGTTTCCTGGAAGACCTTTTGACACCGGAAGCACGAGCTTCATTCCTTCTTGGCCTGTGTACTTTTGTGTTTGTTGCCTGGAGCTTTGCATCCAGTCCTGGACTAAATGAAGTATCAATTGCTGTTGTGCCTCTGCTCATACACATCCAGAAATGCTGTTGAAGTTTCAGCCTTTGTGTTGATGGCTGAGAGAATTTCCTGTTGGCACAGGGAGTTTTTGCCCCTACACTCATGCGTAACCGTACGCTCTGTGGGTCATCGGATGGTATGTTGCCACTGAAAATAATTACTGGGTGTGTCTCCGTGAAGCAGCTGCTTTTGTCCAGTAGCACCGTGTCTCCTGTAATCCTGGCAGGCAGTGGTGACCTTGGCAAGGCCATGTTGAGTTGAAATGCACACCAGTTATTTCATAATAACTACAGTTTTGGCAAGTCACACCCTTTTTCCTCTTTTCACAATTCTGGCTGATTGGCTTGGAGACAGACAGACAGACATAAACACTGCCTGTTGGCCCTTCCTTTCCACGGGGGCTGCTGGTTAATGACACCAGTCACTTACTTCTACCCACAAACCCCTGGCACTGTAAGTTGTACGTGCAGAAAATGAGAAATTATAGTGTTTGGTGTTTGTTTGTTTTTTTCACTCATCTGCAAAGAAAATCCTAGTGAAAAAAAGAAAACTGTACTTTTTTTGAAACACTAAACCATACTACTATACTGTTGCCTATTCTAAGCCACTCTAAGCCATTACCATCTGTTAGCTTATTTTCTCTTCTAGTACATTTTTATACTGTGTTTCATTGAAACTTGAATTCAGATAAAACTGTTATACTTTATGTTTTGTTGTCAGATCAGAGCCCGGAAGAGTTAGATTAAAATAGCAGAACTGAAATGTTTTTAATGCTGCAGTGTTTTAAAAGACCAATTTATATTTCCTGTGATTGCATGTAAAACTTTAAAAAAAAAAAAAAAAAATCTTCCATCATTACATTTGACAAATAGAAATAATTGTGTTGTCCAACAGATTTTTATGTCCAACAATGAGGAGAAAAGGTTGTCTTGCATGTACAGTAACTAAAATACCACTCGACAGTTATTATCACTATATTAGTATTGTGATGGTGTAGCTCAAAGCAGATGCTGCAGTTTCTCTTCTGTGTTTCGTAACAACAGAAATATTTTCCCAGCTGGAGTTTCTCCAAGGCAGCTTCAATATGCTCTTCTAACATACGGTTAAGTAGGTTAAAAAATTAGCTATTATTTTCTTACAAATGATCCTCACATCTTTATTACTCAGTTTTCTCCCTTGCTGACAGTGTTTTGTCTTTCAGTACTGTGCTGTATTTCTTGGCTAACATTATCATGTTTTCTCTTTTTGGATATGACTTGTTGATTATATGGAGCATAGTATTAATTTAACCCCTCAAATGTCCTCATTGAGCCATTGACTTACATTCAGTTGTTTTTGGGTTGACATTTAAAGGGTTAACATCAGTGTGAATGACTAAAGGTTGCATTTAATCGTGTGTTGACAAAATCCGCAAGAAGTGATTTTCTTCACAAACTCGCTGCTTTGTTTAGAGGTTGTAAAATATAATGAGTGGTGTTTCATCTGAGCTCTGGGCAGCTTTCCTGGGGCTGTGTCGGAAACAGGACACACGACAGAGACAGACTGGGAGCTGCAGCAGTCTCTCTGTCACTAATTTTATGTTAGTCATAAAATTTCAAAATAGTTAGGGACTTCACTGATAAGCTTGATGCATACAGCACTCCTAGTGAGTTGCATGTGAAAATGGTATTAATTTATTAGTATTGCAGTCAAAATGATTTTTAAATCAGCAGATCTGTCCTTTAGTTGTATGCAGTTCAGATATGTGCCATGTTGAAAGTGTTTGACTGAAGCTTGTTGATCTGGCCAAGAAATCATCCAGTGAAAAAAACTACTGGATCATAGTCATCACATAAAAAGCAGTCATTCACAGTTGGAAACGTGCTGCTGCTTGAAAACACCTGAAGTGGTTCAAGATTGTCACATTTAAAAATATTTTTTTTATTTGCGCATTTTGCCTATGTTAATAAAAGACTGTAGAAAAATATGTAAATTACAAATATGCCTTTTATTAGTAGTTTCTTTTCTCATAATATAAATTCTCACTGATGACAAATGTATTTTTGATAAACTCTTGTACATGTGTCTTCACGCACATAAACCCAGCCCAATAAAATGTCTTCATTTTCTTATCTCCTTTTGCTTACTTCACAGAGAAACCAGGTCCAGAGAGGAAGCGCATTAAAAAGGAGCCCACTAACACCAGGAAGAGCTTGCCGTTCGGAATGGGGATGCCTGGGATCCGGGCCGGGTACCCTGTGTCTGAGCGGCAGCAGGTGGCCTTGCTCATGCAAATGACAGCTGCGAAGACCGTCAACAGTCCAGGTGCGTGCTTATCATTTAGGCCACGTCTTCTGTGGACCGGTGGCGGAAAAGAAAACGACGATTGGATGGCGCTTTATATGTAGACACTGTGTGTGTGTGGGAGAGGAGTATGCGTAGGCGGGTTTAAAGTGAGCCAGATGGGGGATGAGTCACAGGTTTTTGTTTTTGTTTATTTTGGAAATCTTAAGCATTTTGCCTGCTGATTTTTGCCTCCTCTTTAGCCTGCCTCTGTATTCAACTAGTTTTAGATATTCAGGCGTAAACAACAACAACACATATAAACGGAGTAACAATTTAAGCATGTGCTGTCAGTGATAAATGGTATTTTGAGAAGTACCATGTAGCATTAGCAAACATGTCGTTTTCAAAATACAGTTTGTACAAAAAATAAAACTAGCTTTAGCTAGTGCTATACTCTGGGACTGATGATGCAATCTGATTATTTGAGCTAAATGGAGGCAGACAGGAAAAATGGTATAAAGCATGAAGAATGTGTGTGCTTGTTCATCAATGTCCTTTGAGCTTTGAGATTATTCATTGAAATTAATTATGTTTACTCAGTTTTTTGGTAGACAGATTCATTTGTCTGGAAATATATTAGGTGCCCATATTTGGATCATTGTTGCAACCTTGTGGGTTTTTTTTTTCTCTTGCTGTTGACATTTTAGATGGAATGAAATTAGTGAGGCTCAGTGCAAAGACACTTTTTATTTATATGTTAATTTCTTTCCTGTGTGCCCAGAGGCATTGACTTAGATTAAGTGATTGTATTTCAAATGTTATTTTGGACAATAGCTGTACAAAGTCAATAATGTAAATGCAATATAGGCTTGAGTTTAATCTTGCAAATGAAAAAAGTCTCAAGTAAAGTAGTTTCATTTTAATGCACTGTGATTTTATGGAGTGTGATTGCCCCCTTGTGGCTGTAAGCTTTTCAAACGCCTATTACTTGACGGCATTTGCAGAAAACAACATAAATGGTCCCTGCACATTTTTAGAAACTGTTAAAAGAATTAGGAGACTATTCTTGGATTAAACTGAGTCATTTGTCTTATGTGGGCAGACACAACACCAAAGCATCAGTCACAGTCCTGTCTGGGCCAGAAGGGAACGCCAAACTCTGCATCTAAAACCAAAGACAAAGTAAATAAAAGAAACGAGCGAGGAGAGACTCGACTGCACCGAGCAGCTATCCGTGGAGAGGTGCGCCGCATCAAGGAGCTCATCAGTGAAGGAGCTGATGTGAATGTAAAAGACTTTGCAGGTGAGAGGTTTCTCTGTTTTTCTTCCATGCACCTTACAACTGCATCTTTTCTCTTGTATACAGTTAGACTTTTGACACAGTGATTGTTTATATCTTTAGGTTGGACAGCATTGCATGAAGCATGCAACAGGGGATATTATGATGTGGCCAAACAGCTGCTGGCAGCCGGAGCTGAAGTCAACACAAAGGGTCTGGATGATGACACTCCTCTGCATGATGCATCCAACAATGGACATTTCAAGGTAAAGGGAAGATGACAAACATAGTCAGTTTTTTGGATTCAGTCATAATTGTTAGAAAAGCAGTGAAGAGAAAAATGTCATGACAAATTCAAAGCAGTAAGATATTTATAGTGGCAATATGAAAATAATTGTGGCAAATAGAAATCCAGTTGCAACAGATATGATCAACATGTTGACTGAAGACAGAGATAACAAAGTTTTCAGGCAGTGACATTAGGGTTTTTAGTGTGAAAATTCTACTTTAGCTCCAATAGGTTTACATTATATGATAATCACATTTTACAGGTGATTAAGGCTTTGGAATACTAGTGACTAGCCACTCCAGTTGATGGAAACTGTTGGCTCAAAAGACATTGAGGATGAGACACGGCAACATGAGAGTCTAATATTATTAGGGGGAGAAGAACATCTGCATAGCTAAAATAAGAAAACTGAGTTTGAAGATGGAGATTTTAAACCAGATTGACATTATTCCTTTTTGTGAATTTCTGAGCCAGTTATATAGATACCCATATCTAATTGATATTGTTTCTATACGAATGCAGAAGGAAGTGGTAACTGTGGAAATATGTACATTTATTACATGCAAAATTCTAACTAAATTTAACGTTTGGGCAATCATACTTACTAAAATCTGAAATGAGAGAACAAAAATTAAATGTTCACCTTAAATTCCATGCTTTGCAATTATTAACATTATTTGTATTTAATAGTGAATAAAAGCGTAAAATATTTACTTGAATTTTCCTTCTTTTCTGTTGTGGACTTTTATTTGAATCGAGGACCTCAGCCCGGAAGTGTGATAACAGCGGGAACAGACTTCAGTTCTTCAGAAATCTTTAGTTAAAAGTTTTATTTTCTTTCAGGTTGTGAAACTACTTTTACGCTACGGAGCAGATCCACGTCAAAGCAACAGGAGAGGTGAAACACCACTGAAGGTTGCTAGCTCTCCAACTATGCTGAATCTGTTACTAGGGAAAGGTACTTACACCTCAAGTGAAGAGAGTTCATCAGGTTGGTGTATTTTTTTTAATCTTTTAAACATCCTAATTATTTTTCAATTATATGAGGTGTCACTATATTTGACGGCTGTGTACTGATTCTGGTTGTTTTGTCTGACAGAATCTTCAGAGGAGGAAGACGCGCCCTCGTTTGCCCCTTCGAGCTCTGTAGATGGCAATAACACAGACTCAGAGTTTGAGAAGGGCCTGAAGCTAAAAGGGAAAGCTGCAGATCCACCTAAATCTGCTGTCACGCCTGTCAAAGATGAATACGAATTCGACGAGGATGATGAGGAGGAGCGCGTCCCTCCTGTAGACGATAAACACCTCTTGAAAAAAGACTTCCGAAAAGACTCTGTTAGCAAGACCAACAGCTTCATCTCTATACCCAAGATGGAAGTTAAAACCTATTCCAAAAGCAACACACTCACACCAAAGAAAGCTGTCAGGCGGATCATCTCTGACAGTAACAGTTCGGACGAGGATGACAGGACGTTGTGTTTTATACCAGCGCCCACACCGCGGCAACAAGTCCAGCAAACAAACACCAAGACAAGAGACTCTGGCAGCATGAGCTCTAAACAACAAAAAGACAAAAACAAAGTCAAAAAGAAGCGAAAGAAGGAGAGCAAAAATAATGTCAGTAAAGAAGTCAGATTTGGGAAAGTTAACGACAAATTCTGCACGTCTGACTCTGATTGTGGAGATTTGGAAAGCGAAGATGACAAGGGCTCAAACAGCATCAAGGACTCATCTTCAATGAACGTTAAAGAATCTCCTTCCTTTAATGCCTCCTCTTCTTCACATGGAAACTTAAACTCTCAGAAACAAGCGCCCTCGTTAGCGGAGCAGCATCCAAAGCAGTGGAGGACAGATGGCTGGAAGACAGTGTCATCGCCTACGTGGTCAGACGTCAGTTCTCTTTCAGATCCAGTCAGTGAGTCTGAGTACTCTGATTCGAGTGTGGAATCGGTGAAGCAGGTCAAGAGAAAAGCACAGGAGAACAAGAAAAAGAATAACATTGTGCACAGTAACATTGTTGACAAGAAAAACTCTGATCTCTACAAAAACTCTACTGCAGACAGCGCTGCCTCCAAAACTGATATGGATGGAAAAGTGATTAAGAAACATAAAGTGAAGCACAAACACAAAAACAAGGAAAAAGACAATGCTCCGAGTGTTGTGCTCAATCAAGACATGAATGAGAAATTCGTCAAGAGCTACTCTTTTGACTTTGATGATTCGAGACAGAAATCCCTAATTGTTGAGTCCGAATCAGCCACTGAGGGCAAGATCAAACTATCTAAACACGACAAAGACCATTCGAAAAAGGACGACAGGTTTTCGAAAGCAAAGTCTGAAGATAAAGATTGGTCATCTGGAAAAGATCTTCACAGAACAGCAAAGGAGGAGAAAAGCAAAAAGGCAAAAGATATTTCAAAGGATAAGGCAAACAAAGAGGAAAGGGAGAAGCCTGCAAAATCCGACAAGGAGAGAAATTTCAAAGAAAAGGAGAAACCCAAGGAGGATAAACAGAAGCCCCACAAAGAGGAGAAAAAGAAAAAGTCCAAGGAAAAATCCTCCTCAAAGACAGACAGGAAGAGTGAACAGAAAGAGGAGAAGCATCTCAAGGTGGACAAAGAGAAAAACACCAAAGAAGAGAGGGAAAAATGTAAAAAAGATAAAACACTGAAAGAAGAGTCTGATCATGAAGGCTATGACATTAATAACCGCTTCCTCAACCTAGAGGACACCAAGCTCAGTGCATCAGATGACCATCATGATAGGTGGGGCTCTGAGATGTCTTCTGGTTCTTCCCTATATGGAGATGACAGCTGGGATGTTCCCATTAAAGAAGTCAAGGAATATAAATCCAACAATACAGTTAAGCTAATTGTGGAGACTGTTAAAGAAGAAACAAGGAGAAAAGAAAACAAAGTAAAGGACAAGAAGTCGGAGCACAACGACAAAAGATCAGAGAAAGAAGCAACATCAAAGAAAAAAGAAAAAGACTCATCAGAAAAGACAAATGAGAAGAAAAAAGACTGGCTAGAAAAACAAAAACTGAACTCCAGCCACTCGCTCGAAAAAGACAAGAAGAGGAAGGAGTCCACAGACACAGTGAAAGACAAAAAAGACAAGGACTCACTGGAGAGCAGTCGTGACCGTAAAGACTCATATGATGGTGTAAAAGAAAGAAAAGATCAGAAAATTAAGCAGGAATCTATAGGAGATGAATACCGCAATGACGCCTTCTTTACAGATATGGATGCTGTCAGAGACAGAAACCATTCTGGAAAGGAGAAAGAAAAGAAAGGAGAAGCAACAGAGAAACGGGAAAAGACAAAAACCGACAAGCACAAAGACAAAACGAAAGACAAAGGAGCTGACCACGAGAAGGAGAAGAGTGAAAGAAGCTCCACTGAGAAAACAGTCAAGGAAAAAGACGAAGATCGGGGCACCAAAGACAAGAAGGAGGGATCCAAAGACAAACACAAAGACTCTCATGGCAAAGAGAAAGATCGAAAGTTGTCCTCAGAACAGACCAAGGACAAGAAAGAGAAGTCCTCTCAAGATAAACATACTGACAGGGAGAAGGATTTTTCAGAAGTCAAGAAAGAAGAGAGAAAACCTGAGAAGATCAGAGAAAGATCATGGTACAAGATTGCTGACATTTTTACAGATGAAAGTGACGACGACGAGGATAGCTACAGCAGCACAGTCATTGTTGGGTCGGGTTCCATCAGAAAAGACTTGACACCTGATCAGGACGAGATGGATCACTTCTACTCTGAAAAACTGAGAAAATCTTCTGCGGACACCAAACACAATGCAGAAAAGGCAAAAGACAAAGACCATAAAGAGAAGAAAAAAGACAAGGCTTCATTTGACTCGGGGAAAGAAAGGAAAGGCTCCCTGGAAAAACACAACAAAGACAAAAAGGATTCAGTCGATGGAAAATATAAGGAGAGGAAAGATAGAATGTCAGTGGACTCTAACCTGGAAAAGAAAAACAAGCAAAAGCTGTTGGACAAAAGGGACACAAGTGAGGAAAAGACTAAGAGCAAATATAAAGACAAGCAAGACCATTCAAAGGAGAGAAAACCCTCTAAGGGCAGTGGTGAGAGTGAAAAGTCCATGTTGGAAAAACTAGAGGAGGAGGCTATGAATGACTACAAAGATGACTCCAACGACAAGAACAGCGACATCTCCTCAGATAGTTTTACTGATCGAGGCCATGAGCCAGTGCTCACCAGTTACTACGACTCGCTGAACCTGACTGATATCTCTGAGGACAGGAGAGATTCTCTGTCCATATCCACACCACAGGATCGGTTCAGAGACAAAGAGAGACTCCGGCATTCCTCATCTTCCTCGTCTAAGAAGAGCCATGACAAGGAGAAGGAAAAGGTCAAGAAAGACAAAGGAGATAAACGTGACAAAACTGGGGAGAACCGAGAGTCCTATAGCCGCAGAGAGAGTCTACCCTTTGAGAAGGAGCCCATGCCTCTGGAGGCTGACCCTTACACATTCCCGTTCGGAGGCAAGGGAGATGGTGACGATGACTTTGATAAAACTTTGGAATTCGAAAAAGAGATGTCTAAAAAGGACAAAGAGAAATCAACTGGTATGATTGGTGACAGAATGAAGGACAAAAAGAAAAAGGAGAAACATAAAGATAAAGTTAAGGAGGAGAAGAATAAGTATTTGGATGGCTTTGTGTCATTTAAGCACTCCAGAGAGGATGTGAAGTCTGGTTTGAAAGATAGCCCTCAGCTCACGGTTCTGAAAGAAAGATCAAAGGAGCAAAGTCCCAAATTTGATCTAAAAAAGGACAGAAATCGGGACATATTGGAGAAGGACAACAGAATGGACCACAGTAAATCTAAAGCTAAGGATGAAAATGAAAAGCTCCCACAGTCCAAAGAACCAGTGCGTAAAGACATTCGTCCACGTGAAAAGTTGTTGGTGGATGATGATTTTCAAATGACAAGTTTTGGTCAGATGCTGAGTCTTAGAGATCAGGAGGTAAGAGCTTGCATCAAGAAGCAAAAGGAGAAAATGAAACAGATGGAGAGGTTGAGGCCCAAAACAGGGGACCCAAAACTCAAAGACAAAGCAAAGTCCACAGAGGAAGTAAAGAAAAATCGCAATGAACTATCTACAAAGAAATCAAACAGTCTGGAATCGGGCCTGAAGGAGAAAAAGCTAAAGGATGTGGGCCTCCCTGCTCAGATGATGTCTCCGGGGAGGAAGTTCCAGCCTACCGACAGTCAGAGCTCAAAGGATTGGATGACTGGGCACCAAATGAAGGAGAACCTCCCTGCTTCCCCCAGACCAGATCAAACCAGGCCAACCGGGGTCCCCACACCAACATCTGTAATTTCCTGCCCCAGCTTTGAGGAAGTGATGCAGACTCCACGCACCCCATCTTGCAGTCCAGAGGATTACCCTGACATCATGCTGGATGGACTGGACTGCCAGAATTCATCAGCCATGTTAAATTCAATGAATGCCTGCTCTCCAACCTTTTTTGAAAGGTAAAGTATCAAAGCATCCAGTAAAACTATGGTTATGGTTGTGTATGGAATATTTTCTAATTCTGTCTTTCTGTTGTCTACCCAGCAGGTACTCTAACTCCCAGAGTTTCCAGGAGGGAACTTGTCCTACTCCGGCAAAGAACCTCCAGCTACCACTTGTCAGCCGCTCGGCGTCATCTAATGTCCGCAGACCTCTAGAAAATGACTTCAAATCCGAGTCCGACAAGTTTCTCCGGCAGCAGAACGATCCTGCAGCTGAATATGATCAAACTTCTTCTTCTCAACCTCTTGAGGACAAGCCAATAACTGTGAATAGACTGGAATGTTTGCCGTCATCCTATTTCTCTCCGATGAGCATGCTCTCTCCTCGGCGGGAGTCGGGCCATCCGACATCAGATGGGGTGTCGTCAACTCTTGCTCTCACAGAGGGCCATGAACACCTTCCTGAGAGCGTCTACAACAGTTTCTTGCCCAAACCGTCCACACCTGTCCACCGACCAGATCCCCAGGAGCCGTGCTTTGACATCGCTGCACCACCAACGCCTGCTCCTGCTGCTTTACCTTCTTTGGATATTGATGATAACTCGGAACCTCACCACAGTGAACCGAATCTGGTCCACTCAGATCTTCCCTGCGTTATGGAAGAACATCGGGCACAGGAAGTGGAAGATGAAGAAGAAGATGACGAAGAAGAGGAAGAAACTGACATGATTGACAGGCATGACGAAGTCCACTCTGTGATGGAAGAGCAAGAACCAACAAGAGATCCATGTTCTTTCTCCCCTCAAGTTGAGGACCATCTGAGGAAGAGCTGGCCTGCACAATCTCCGGACCGACAGGAAGCTGATGTCCAACAGTTGTCCCCAGTGCAATCTGCGCTGAACGATGGAGAAAGCTGCTTTGATCACAGTATGGGTTGGAATGCCGACATGGACCTCAAATCTAATCACGGGGAGATTGAAGCTGCCGTCTCGAAAATAACTAGCCCTTACTCCCACTCTGAGAATGATCTGCAGCCCTTGTCTGGGCACACCTCGGTCAGCTATGAGACGTGGAATAGGTGGCATAGAGAGGACACAGAGGATTTGGACGAGCAGAAGGAGGCTGTTGCTGAAATCCCCTCCCCAGAGAGGCCTGACACAGTTCTGGATGAGGAACCCAACTATTTAAATACCTCATCGTCCTCCAACAGGCTGGAGTCTTTCTTCCAGGACTGCAACAAGCCGATTATTGAAAACGGACACCAGTTAGTTACGGAGCCCACATGTGTGGACCCAGACAGCAGACAAAGCACACACAGCTTCAGTACTACCCCTGAAGATCACATCCCTCCACCAGTGGTCCCGGAACCGGTGGTGCGATGGGCAGATTCATTCACACCTGATCCAGATGAGCTGGATGATCTAGGTCCATTTTCTTTACCCGTCCTGCCACTACCAGACAAGTCAGAGGAAGCCGAGGCACGAGATCATGAACTAACTGACCACAACAAGACAGTGTCGGCTCACATCAGACACAATATCCCAGACAGAGATGATCCAGACATAATGGAGGTAGACCTACCACCTCTGTCAAAGACCCCATGCCCCTCCGGAGACCTTGTTTTAGAGGAATCTGCTCAACAAGACTTCGTGGTGCCGTCTCCACCCACCAACTTCCAGCATGAGATGGATCCAGAGCCTCAAAGTGTGCCTACCAATGGCGGGCTGTCTCTTAACCAGCCACATGCTGGGGTTTTAGAAAGACAGCTACCATATGGCATTCATGAGGAGTCCGATTCTGTTATGTTGTATTCACCTGCAGATACAAATGCCAGTCAGCATCATCATGTACAAATCCACTCCCTCCCGGAGTCACTGCAACTACCGCTGGAGTCGGAGTCTTCTGCAAAGCCAGAGGAGAGGAATAGGGACGTGTGTGATACTGTAGCAGACTCTGTGTTGTGCAGTCCTCACCTCTCAGTGGCAGTAACTCTCCCCAGCACAGTGGAGCTTTCAGACACTCAGGAACCCCCATCTAAGCTATCGCCAGTCCCCCCCACATCTGTACCCATCCCTGTAGATACCACCAAGAAGATGGAGGAAATCCCTCAAAGAGTTACCCGATATCGCGCCAAGAACAATGCCACCGCTGCCCCTGCTGCATCCACCCTAACTAACTCCTCAGCTGCTGCCACCGCTGCGAACACCAGTTTAGCGGTGAGCAGCAACCCAATCCCAACAAGAACGCCGACACCCAACTCTGTGTCTTCCTCTCCTGCTCAGAAGAAAGAAAAAGACTCTGGGATCAGTGCTTCTACTGATGCATCTCATTCAACCACTACAGTGTCTGTCCCAACTTCTACATTAGTGGTTTCCACTAAAACCACAAAAGGTCGTCCGGTCGCCATGGATGAAGAGGACTCCCAGACCCAACATCCACGGAAAAGAAAATTCCCTCGTTCTTCCGGGCAGCAAGTCCAGGTTCAGCTCGTGAACACGGCAATGCAGCAGACAAGAGAGATGATCCAGCAGACCTTAGCCGTCGTCGTCAATGCCATCAAACTAGATGAGATCGAGCCTTATCATAGTGACCGGTCCAACCCTTACTTTGAGTACCTGCAGATAAGGAAGAAGATTGAGGAGAAGAGGAAGATTCTGTGCTATATCACCCCTCAGGCCCCACAATGTTATGCTGAGTATGTGACCTACACCGGTTCCTACCTGCTGGACGGGAAACCCCTCAGCAAGCTTCACATCCCTGTGGTAAGTAATGTTGCCTACAGCAGGGACAGCATGTTGAGCATCCAAAAATAGATTTAATCTGAGACCATCTGCTCGAAATACACTGCAAACATGCAAAATATTTATTTAGTTTATAGTGCAAATATCTTTGTACATTTGATATAAGACAAAACTAACTTGCATGTAATTTTCAGCAAGATATAGGAGCTTAAAGTCAATATTTCTTTACTATTGCTATGCATTTTTTCAACTGGCAGATTTTTTTTACTTATATCAAGATACAAGTTACAAATAATTGACATCAAAAGTACTTTTGTTGATGTTTTGTCCCTACCAGACAATATCGACTGGAACTGGGGGATCTTTGTTATAAGTAATAAAATCTCCTAGTGGAACTAATACTTTTTTATTCGTGTTAAGGATTTGTTGACTTAAAACAAGCTCCTATACCTAGTTAATTTTGTCTTTGTGTGTACAATGACATTTTCACTAGGAACTAGACCAAACAGAATGTAAGATTGTGTTTTTGCAGTGATATTCCCAGAAATCTGTAGTTTGTTCAGGTGTACAATTGGATACCAGGTACATGTTGAGCTAGGAAAAATCCTTCTATTTACAGCTTCATAACATTGTCAAAGTCTGAAGAGTTCAAAATATAACTGAGACATTTTCCTGCTTCTCTAAGATAATTCACCTATTATACAAGTTGTTGTTTCAGGGTCTATTTGAAAAGTAGATTTTTAGACAAGAAATAAAATGGCTCTTAAAAATAAGAAAACTAAAGAAATCCAGTAGGCATCTATTTAAGCATGATTGTCCTATCGCAAATAACTCTGTATCTCCATCCTTAATTTTTGAAAGTTTAGACCCACAGCAAATACATGACTTATGGATTTGCATGCTTGTCTATTGAAGGTGTTTATTTGAGGATGAAAATGTGATGTTTCACAACAAAAATCTGTACAAAGGTATTTATAGTTTGTTCTGCTTTGCTCATCAGATTGCCCCACCCCCATCACTGTCAGAACCGTTGAGGGAACTCTTCAGGCAACAGGAGGCAGTAAGAGGAAAGCTCAGGTTGCAGCACAGCATAGAGCGGGTAAGAAATACATCATTTGGACATTACAAGCCCCATCTATTCTCCTGAAATATCTTTTCTCCTAAATTTAGCCTTTTCTCACACATTCAGCCTCACACTTATTCAGTGGATGCCATTAGCACTCCTTTGAAAGATCAAAGCCCCTTTTTTTTTATCAGAATGCATTTGAAATCTGCATAGTCTCTGCTCTTAGGTTGAGCCAGAGTGAATTGTAGGGTTGAATCTTTTTCATCTCTGTCTCTAATTAAGTCGCAGCCATTTATGTGAAATATGCTTTGTAGATCAAGACTGTTATCTACCAATCTGAAGAACACACTGTCATCCCGGCGTTCTACTTGGTTGCTGAATTTCTTTTTCTCTCTATTGTGTTTTCTGTTTGCAGGAGAAACTGATAGTTTCATGTGAACAGGAGGTTTTAAGGGTCCACTGCAGAGCAGCAAGGACAATAGCCAATCAGGCTGTGCCATTCAGTGCCTGTACAATGCTGTTGGACTCTGAAGTGTACAACATGCCATCTGAAAGTCAGGTAGGTGATATGTAGCAGCACACTTTAGCCTGAGGTCAGCAGTCACCTACTACCTAACCCAATGCTGAGTTCAATCTGTAACATGTCGTCATTTTTTAGGGTGATGAAAACAAATCTGTTAGAGATCGCTTCAATGCACGTCAGTTTATTTCCTGGATCCAGGATGTCGACGATAAATACGACCGCATGAAGGTAACTTTTTACATCCCATAGTGCTTGAATAAAAGGTGGTTCTCAATAAATCAGAATGACATTAATACATATTGCACTGCAACAAGTGAAACTCAGATATTCTTTTACGCATACAGTGATATGTTTCTGTTAGTTTTAATTGTTGACTTAGATCTAATGAAAGCCAAAGCTCAGTTGCCCAGAAAATAAGTGTTCAATATTACATATGTATTTCATACAGAAATGTTACAAGTTTTCACCTACACAATCATGAAGAACAATGCTCACTTTAACAGTTGTCCGTCATACTGCTATTAACACAGTTTGCAAATTAAGTTCAGTGGAGGGAAACATTTAGAAAACAGGCTAACCAGCAATATGGATGTACTGTATAGTACATGACATTTCTGCATTAAAAGCACATTATCAGCTTTGTGTTAAATTGACCTTTTCTGAAAAGTTGAGTTTTGGGGTTGCATCAATGTAAGCCTTTTTTTTTAATTACTTAAACACTTGAACTATATCACTCTACTCTACATAGTGAGTGCATAGAATAAATGAGTTTCACTTTTTGAGCGAAACTACTGCAATAAATTTACTTTGATACTCTAATTTGTATGCAAAGGCACTGCTTTTTTTTATGTGCAAACCTAATAAGGTTTCTGCTCTGCTTTCCCTCCTCAGACATGTCTGTTGATGCGCCAGCAGCACGAGGCGGCAGCCCTCAACGCGGTGCAGAGGATGGAGTGGCAGTTAAAGGTTCAGGAGCTGGATCCTGCCGGGCACAAATCCCTCTGTGTCAACGAAGTGCCGTCCTTCTACGTACCGATGGTGGACGTCAACGACGACTTCGTCCTCCTGCCTGTGTGACACACCAGTGCGCTGAGATCGAGACACAATTCCATCCGAGTCACTTCTTTAAGAGACTTCGTCGAAGCGAACGAATGGAAAGGGCTATCAAGTTAGAAAGAGGAGTTTCTACAGGAAAAACTATATTCTTTAGAAAAGGGGTAAAGTTAAGAAACTTGCTTCTGATTCCCTTCCATGAAGACGGAAACTTTTTACTGGAGGAAAAGAAAAATACACAACTTGCACTTTCATCCTCTAAGTTTTTACGCTTTAGTTTGATCAGTGTGAGAAGCAGAAACAGTTTTTGCTTTGAGGCTCTGACACCGGGACACATCTCCTTAGTGTTCAGTTATGGTGAGAGGGGGGGGACAGAGATTTATTTTCTGTTTTGTTTTTTCCCCCTGATTCAATGCCCATCACCACTGGGAGAATGTATCAGAGAGGAGCTCTCCCAGCAGCCTGGTGCCCATCCAGAGGGAGACCCGAGGAGGACCTTCCTCTGTTGACGCAGCACTCTCGGTGGGCAGGAGATCCAGACTGAGATCAGCACTGACCCAGATGGAGGAAAAGGAGCCCCAGCACTTCACATGGATCTTCAACAGCTCCAGGAAGCTACAGCCAGCTACTGGTGGTTTTTCCCCACTCTGCAGAACAGCTAAGCGATAGAGTAAGAAAGCTGAAGCAGCGTAACGATGTGTGAGCATGCCAGTGCCCAGAGTCTGAGAGGAAGACTGACCTTGCAGCCTCTTATCCTGGCTAAACCGAACAGCAGAGCGCAGATCCCTGAGGACAGTCCGGAGTGTCTTTCAGTGGGTCCGTTTGCTCCGACACGAACACACCAGACCGCCATGGACTGCAAAAACACCACAGGACAACCAGAACAAACAAACCTAACGAATGTTGATTCTCAAAGAGACTGTTGAGATATTGTGGTTTGGCAGGAAAAGAGAAATATTGTTTGTTTTTGTCTATTTCTTTACTTGGGCATTTCATTGTTTCTGAGGAAGTGACTTGAAACACTACAGAGCCAATATTAGTTTAATGGAAAAAAAACAACAAAATAAAACTGAAAAAAAGTTGTATTCCGTAAATTATGTACAGTTTTTATATTCGTTAACCAATGTATTCTTGCTGCCTTCTAGATAATTTATTTTGCCACACATTACTGCACAGTTGTAAATAACCTATGTACTGTAATATCACTCAGTTACATGTAAAGAGAGAAAAAAAAGAAAAGAAATAAAAAATTATCTTTTTATGTACAGTTCACTTATGGGCAGCACTTTTCCCCTCTCGTATCCAATGGGCCAAATTGTGTACACAGTTCTGTCAGTATTTGAAAGACTCATCTGTAGATTCAGTCAGCTCGCCTGGATGAGAGTCACCTCAGCGCAACAGGCTGGCTGATACCAATTCTGGATTATTCGGGCCTGCTGCAGGCCCACCACCATACAGCCCCTCAGATGTAGCAGAATAGATATTAAGGATTTATTTAAAGATTAAACAGAGGATTATTATTCATTGCTTTACTACACAATTATATCAGAAAATTTTTTAACCAAGAAAATGCCTTTTTTCAGTGAAAAAAAAAACTCGTTGGGCAAAGCCACATAGTTATATATGGTTGAAAGAGAGATGTCATTCACAAGTAAAACAATTATAAGTGTCGTCATTTTTTCTTTTGCTGGATTGTTTTTAATTTCTTGATTTGGGAATCTGTTTTTTTTTTAAACCGTCATAAAGCATAAGTACACGGGTCTTTCAGCTCTTCGCTTCTCATCCGATCTTCACAGCCTGAAGAGTTGTCTTAGCCACTGAGAGGACTCCAAGCATATCCGTCAAGCCCATCTGCCCCTTTCCTCCCATATTGGTGCTCTACCAGCCGTACTCACCAGGTGGCGCCAAAATATCTTACCTTATTTGGTTTTGCATGAGCCCTGTCACTGTTCATTTAAGGTGGTGTTTTTAAATAGATTGGAATTTTATTACAACCCATAGGAAGATAAATTTCCCACATAGGATTTCAGTGTGACAGTTTGTTAGTTTATGAAACGTTAAGGGGTTAATTAGACAATTGGCACCATTAAAGTCACAGTTATTGTTTTTCCAGCGTGGAATCAACATGGGGATTGTCAGGGATTTTAATTGTTAGCGTACTTCCTCGTATTGTTCATGTGTGTGGAGGCGTTTTGCCGTTTCCTGTCGGGGCCCAAGCAGACAGCTATGAGACTTAAACCTTAGAATAAACCAAAAAAAAAAAAAAAGTCAGATATTAACAGGCACTGTGGTGGGGGGGAAGAAAGAATATAAAGCAAATCAGACATTTTTTTTTAATAATAAAACTCCCATAAAATGTTAGTTTTAGTGGTTTTGAAAAGCTTTCCTGACCCAACACATAGGCTGCCTGCTTGTCTGTGTGTGAGAGCTGCTTCTGTATCCTGATGGCAATATTATCCGAAACTAATATTTTCCCACACTGTCACATTGAACACAGCTGTGTATGGTATGTCTAGTCAAGTGCAATGGTTGTTGCTGTTACACTGTGCAGACAAGATGGCTTACATGTATGGCTCACACTCACCCTGGTTGGTAAAACAAACATGTTTGCAGACAAATAGCCAGTTGCTTGTTTTTTGTCTTGTTTTTTTGCCCGAGTTCTTCAGTCTTGGGGATGAAGGTGAGTTTTTTTCAGAGTCTTTGTGTATGTGTGGTTTTTCTTTATTTTTAGAAAATTGTTTGTGGGTTTTGAATGTTGTTTATCTTGTGCTTTTTTTGGTTTGTTTTTTTTAGTTCCCAGCATGTCAATCACGTTGCTTATTGAGCAGAATGTAAACCCCTACCAAAAACTACACCCCCAATCGAGCCCACCCCCCCAAAATCTCACTATTGTTTACAAGACATCAAAGAGCGTTTCCGTTTAACCCCAGTTTGTTCTAAAACGGTTTGAGCCCCGCCTTTCGTTGTGCTTGTGTGATCAGTCATTTCTTAGAATCACAAAGGCTTGAAATGGTGATGGCTGTCATGTCAGACAGGTGAACCCCGCCGCCGCACGCAGCAATAGACTTGACGCGTCCGCACACGTTGATTCTCCGGTGTGAACATTTAACAATTAAAGACTCAGTCCTCAGATGCACAGTAGAGCACTTGGCCATGGTGATAACAGATGCTAGCCTCAGTCAGCAACATATTACCTCTACTCTCCTCACATTCACTCAATGTTTATTCTAGGTTTGATTATTTCTTACTGGACATGCGTAGACATAAAGGCTATTTTTTTCATTGTATAAAATCACAATTTCAAGCCTTTTTTTGTTGTTTTCTTTTTTATTATTATTAATTAAAACCCAGACTGTAGCTGTTTGTTCCTTTATTTTTAGAATGGAAAATGACTAATAAAAAGCATGGAGAACTACTCTTAAAATGGTGAGAATTAAACTATTTATTGTTTTCTGTTTGTGTTATTTTTTTTCTGACACCTGTGGTATTTTTTTTTTTTAAGTTGAAGTTGGTCTCCGCTGTGTAAATTTTCCTCCTTGTAATGCGTGAAAGAGACATACTGTACATAGCTCTGTAAATAAAACCTCCCAGGACGTTTTGCACCCTCCTCTTTGTACTAGTCTGAAAAAATTGCGTAGAATGTGGGGTTCTAACAGCAACGAGCTGTGTGCGCTCGCTGCAGGTGATTATGATGTAACAATGTAACTATTTTCTTTTTTTTATTTGTACAATGTAGTTTATTTGTGTACATATTGTTGGAGCAGCTAAAGGGGTTTTTGAGGGTGGTCTACGAGAGGGTTGTTGCTATAGTCAGTGCTGTAACAGAACTTTCAGTACTTTCACCTCCAGCTGTTGTTGATTTCCTGCAAAAAAAAGAAAAGCGAAGAAAAAAAAGGCAAAAAAAAAAATTTTAAATGAGAGAAAATGAACATGAGTGTAGGATGGGGGGGCGGGTTGGGGTTAAAACTGAAAGGCAAAAATTCTAAATTGTTATTTTCTACCGTTGCATGTACAGAGAGCGCGAGAACTGCTGTTGTTCCTCAGAGATTATGTTCGTTAATAAAATTTTGAAATATTACCAGATGTTCACTGTTTGTTCTGTGCTTGCTACTTCTGCCTTTCTTATCCACTCTCATGACAAATTACCAACAGTAATAGGAGTGGCCAACAGTTTTGAGAATAACTAAACCTTTTCTTTCCACACACATTTACATAAAGTTCTTGTAAGATAAAATGCAAAGTTACTGAACCTCATATGCACCGTTTCTGTTGTTCCCTAAAAATACCACCTGAGATTGAGGATAGCTCAGTTGAATTAGAAGATTTTAATGGTTTCTATTAAATTAAAAAGTGCTTGTGATTGTTTCTCAACAATAGTTACCTCTGCTATCAGTGCTTCACAGCTCAAGGTTGAGAAAGATTGCTCAAACAACCATTTACTGAATCATCCAGTGAGTTTCCGGGTGCCCTGGAAAGTACACAAAGTGCCAACATCATCTTCTAAATGGGAATCTGGTAACAGGCAGAGCAGAGAATTGCCAGCAGGCCGAGGTGAGAGTCTCTAGACTAAGAGGTCAGCAAACAAGCAGTGAAAACATCAACAACAATTACAATTGTGCATAACAAATGGTTTCAGAAAGCAACCGACTATCTAGATTAATGTCTCCATCTCTAAAAATTACTCCAGAAGATACTCCTCATGCCAGGGAAACTTGCAGTCATGAAAGAGGAAGGCCACCATGTAAGTATCTCTGCATAATTAATGTAATGTTTCTCAGTAAATATATTCTGAGATGTTTAGTACTTATTTACAGTAAACAACAGAACTATTGTTTACTGAAGGTGTGGTTGAGTGACTAATTTTAGCCAAAGCTTTTTAAGCAGAAATACGAGCTCTGTCACAATGTAGAAAAGCCTGTCTGAAGATGATGTTATGGATAAAATGATTCTGTGTTTTTCCTCTATTTCTTTTATCTGCTTACACACACACTGCTGCACGCTTACACAGCCATAACATATAAGACAGGCGACAGTCACATGTAAATAAAAACTGATAAAGGCAGGCCAACACCCTTTAGAGAGGGTGCAAAATGAGGAGAAGATAAAAGCTACAATCTTTGCTTCACCTGGTGGAGCCCAGCGCTGGACTGGAAGCACTGTCACTCTGTATCGCTTCATTTGTATGGCTTGTAACATTTGATCATTTTTCGGTATTAAAGCCTGTTTTGTACTTAACCAAATCTCATTATTTCTCTAGGTAGTGACACTGAGGTTTTTTTGGTCAGGTCCCAAAACTGGTAAAACAGACCTGGAAGGTGGAGAGAGGGGAAAATGGGTGAAGCATTCCTTCGTCATTAATACAATAATTCAATGCTTCCAGTCTCAGTCACATGAAGCTAACATGAGTCATCTGCTAAAAGAAAATTTAAGTGTGAAGCACTTCTAAAGATAGACTACAGATCCCAGCAAAACTCAACGACAGCTGCAACAGACATATG
Source organism: Brachyrhaphis roseni (assembly GCA_903066815.1). Taxonomy (NCBI): domain Eukaryota; kingdom Metazoa; phylum Chordata; class Actinopteri; order Cyprinodontiformes; family Poeciliidae; genus Brachyrhaphis; species Brachyrhaphis roseni. The sequence goes on from CAEFZY010040376.1 coordinate 61,016, forward strand.
GCAATAACTCACACCGTAAACGAAATGCTTTCGGTTTTGATTTGACGTTATTTACTTCACTAATTTATTTTTCTTAATGAAACCAATACCAGTTTTTTTTTTATTTTTTATTTTTATTGAGCTTTGCTTCATTAAAAAGCATGTATGTGTTCAGGTCAAAATATTTTATCTTGCGTAAATGACCCTGTGCCTTTATGATTATCTTTAGGAAGGTCTTATCATCATAAGATTAAATCAGTCTTTGATTCAGCATTACAATTTGAACTTCAAGGTTTAAATGACGCAACATATTTTGGTTGAGGCACACAGAAAACCTTTTCAGTTTACTTATGTAGCACCAAATTACAACAAATGCCATCTCAAGGAATTTGTCTTCATTTTAACAGATGACCCAAGTAAACACAAAAAGCAGTTCTCAAGTTAATTTGGTAGGAGAAAAGCAGCAAATCAAAACAAACTGGGCTTTTGTGAAAAGACTCAGATTTTTCCACAGGTCTTAACCTGTTTCAGTTTTTAGGAACTGACACAACCAGTTATCCCTGTGACTGACTGAATGTTTGAAGGCAAGCCACAGCTGCCTTCCTGCATAACACTTTGTTTCTAATTTCACTGCTGTAACTTTGTGCACCGACAATAAAATAATTCAGACATTCAATCAGACACAGGGATAACTTGCAATGAGCCTGGTTTTATATTACTTTGAAGGACTCATCTTTGCAGAAATGTTTGACCTGAATCACACTGAATTGAACATTAAAGTAGCACCGCAGCATTTCACTTGGATTTAAGACTAGACTTTGACTAGGCCACTCCAAAATGCCGCTTTTTTGAGTCATTCAGACTAGGGTGCCTTCGATCATTGGCCTGCAGCATAACCCAGATATATACATAATGCAAATTTGAAACCGACCTTTCTGATCTGTTGGTAACATCAATCTAAGTTGGAACTTGATTCAGGTTGTTAAAAAAAAGAAAAATCAGGAAAATGATGATGATTCCTTGACATTTTCTGAGTCATCCCAGCAGGTATCATGTTGCTGCGTGTCAGTGTGCGTGTGACCCGCAGACCCCGCCCCCTCCGCGGCGCCTACCTGCTGCCTGCGCCGCGCAGCTGCGGTCGGAGCGCACTCGCTGCGGGAATGTCTTCAGGAGCGTCTGCCTCCGCCAGCTGCCGCCTCCCCATGGATTACGAGACGAAGATTTTCCCTCAAACCGGCGGCTACGGACGGTACAACCGGGTCGCAGTCGTGTTCAGCTGGTTCCCCACCTTTGCGGTGGCACTGAACCTGTTCAGCGACGTTTATTTCACCCTGATCCCGAACTTGTACTACTGCAAGACGGACCCGAAGCAGCTGCCTTCCTTTTTCAGTAACTACTCGGGGGAGACCTACCTGAACCTCACCATTCCCTGGGTGAACGACCAGGGCTTCAGTCACTGTGAACGCTACAAGTATCCCGCTAATATCACGGACTTATCCGGAAAAGTGCCGCGGGAAACGGAAAACTGCAGCATAGGTTGGGAGTACCAAACTGTGGTGGGACTCCGGAGCAACATTCTCACGGAGGTAGGAAGGAAGTTGTTGTCATTAAAGTTGCTGCTGGTTGTTTGAGGAAGAAGAAGAAGAAAAAAAAAAAACACAACTGTGTCCAATTAATCTGCAGATTCCGTGTTTTATTACGTGCTAAAAACGCAAGCCTGCTTCCTCAGGTTATACAACCCAACAAATTAAGTGACTTTTTTTGTTTTGTTTTGTTTTCTTTTGTCTTCCTTCTGCAGACGTGCTAAAATTAATCTCATGTGTCCTAAAGTCAGCTCCTGACAGCTGATACTCAATATTTACTCAGGTTTAGGTAAACAGTTTAACACTTTATTTTTCTCCAGAATCTTATTCCATTCTCCATTTTCATAGCTTCCTATGTATCTTTATGAATCCAGTGTAATTTGCATAAATGTCCAGACCTGAATCTGATGAAGTGAATGAAATGAAGTTTTCAGGGAGGTTAAGGGGGTCATGAATGGAACAGCCGCCACCCAGGCACAGACATGGTGTTTACCTTCAGTTTCTTGCATGCAGACTCTATAAACACGTCTTTATCTTCTGTTTTGTTTTGTTACTCAATAATCCAGCCTGCAATATGCTGACGCGAAGCACTAAAAAAATCAACTCCTACAAAGTATTTTTAGGGGGGTTTTAGTAAACTTTAAAACACTCCTGAACCTCAGTTATGTCTGCGGCCGCCTGAAAAGCACAACAAGGTCATTGCAAGTCATTTCCCCTACCTCCTCCTCTTCTGTATCCTCCCCTCTGCTTAATTTCTCAGATGATTGTCTGCTCGTGTCTCTGACAATCTGTGGCTCTGGGAAGTTTGAAGCCTTCTAGTTTCTCCCGGAGACCTGGAACGCCTCCTTTCCTTGCAACGACTTCATGCGCCCATTATGTCATTCCAGGGTACAAAAGACAATCTTGAACAATTGGAAAAACTTCACACAGTTCAACAGTGTTTAAAACAAGCATCCCACCAAACACCAGAAGCTCATTGGGTGCATGTGCTGTGATATATATCTTTCATTTGAACTGCACTGAATTATCCGCATTATAAAGATCCACATGTTCAGCTTGTTAAGAGACATTGGACCTAGTTTTTCACTGAACAATTTGAAACCAAATTATAGCATGAATTTGATTACTAAGAATCTGACCAATACTTTGACACTATTTCAAACTGACAAATATATACAAAGGTAAAAATGCAAAAAACTTTATTGGAGCAAAGCAGCAGAAACAGCTTTGGTATTTGATTTTACTGCACAAACAGTGATGGCCTGCTATCATGTATCAACAGCGGCCTGTAAAAAATAACTACATGCTACTACTTACCTTTTTTATGTGGTCACTTCATTATCCTCCGTAATCCTAGAAGAAAAGCTAGAGTATAGTTAGCTACAGTAGCTGCCGTTTGCAACTTGTCCACTAGATGGCAGGATATCTTGTACATTGCACCTTTAACTCCCTTTATTTTAACATATAACTTACAGATGAATAATAATTCCTACCTGACTGAACAGCATGGGAGGTGAATGTGAAAATGTTTTTGAGTTGTCTTGTTTTAGCAGATTTATTTTTTATTTTGGGTAAAATTGTCACAGGTGCTTGTGTTGCTTGTTTACATCCCACCATTAGATATTTTGTGCTGCTTAAAACAGGATAGTTTTTATGAATTTGGATAAAGGTTGCATGAAAAACCAAACAACTTTGGTTGCTATAAATTTAAATTTCATTGTCTCTTTCTGATGTTTGTTAGTGTAATTTTGATTGCTGCTGTTTGGCTATCTTTGCTGGTGTATTTTATCTAATTTGCCATTTCTGTTCTAAAATCTTGTTGGGGTAATATTGAATATTAGTACAGTCTTTCATAATAAGTTCACTGTGTTGTACATCTTCCTTCCTCTCTTTTGAGCATTTGGAGGAGGATGGGTGGGAATGTGTAGAGAGAAACATTTTGCAGGCACTGGCTGGTACCACTCAGGCATGGCACTGACTGCAACTTTAAGCACAGCTTTTTTTCTAATGTAATAACCCTGTCAGCAGGCATCTTAACTCAATAAGAAACAACATGATCTGCATTCCCGCTTCCTCACACTGATTCCTGTCACAGTGTCCCTGCTGTCTTCTGATATTTACTTAAGGACTGAGTGCAGCTTGTGCCCTGTACATACTTAAAGTAAACATTTTTTTTTTTTAAATGACCGAATTCACATTTTTATGATTTCTCACCTTTGTGTCCTTATTTCCTAGCAATGAAAGTGGGCTGAAATAAGTTGGGTGTAAATATAACTTCCAGTAAAGTACTTCAACATGACTTTGATTATAAACAGCAGACCGCATACAGATAAAAGTGAATTAAATTAGAAGTGGTGAAATTTTCAGCCTATTTGTTGCAGTCTTGTAAAACAGGAAAATATTGCTTTTATTAAATGAAATCCAATGGTACAAAAACAGGAAATATGTTTGGTTCATACAAACATATACTATAACGTACTGTCTTCGATGGAAAAAAAGAACAGGTTACAGCTTCAGTCACTTTGGTATTTTTATTAGCTTTGTCTATACTGTATGTTCTCTTTGTTATCAGTGTTCAACACACAGACTTCAGTCAGTTTATCTTCTTTGTGTCTTTATAAAACATGTCAACTATTAGGTTTATCTGATTTCTGCATACATGAAACCTTCCAATGAAAACCAAGAACAGTAAAACATATGTAGACCATTTTATCTCTATAAAGGTGAAATTATGTGTTTGCTTCCTTCCTACATCTGCAGTGGAATCTGGTTTGTAAGGATGAATGGAAGATCCCGCGGCAGCATGTTTGCTTCATGGTGGGATGGATTGTGGGATACATCTTCCTGGGTTCGTTGTGCGACTGGTAGGTAATGATTCCAAAAATGAACTAATATAGATTTACATTTATGTCATAACTTTTTAAGTTGATTTGTTTATTTTGTTTGACTTGTTTTAAGGTTGGGTCGTCGCCGGGGTTTTCTCTTCTCCATCACCCTGTCCAGCTTGTTTGGGGTGGCCGTGTGTCTGTCCAGCAGCGCTCTGATGTTTCTGATGCTGCGGCTCTGTCAAGGTGCCATGCTCGCTGGCGTGTTTGTGTCCTCATACATCCTCAGTAAGTGTGGCTGGGAAGCTTTCCTGCAGCATATTCAGTAGTTAATCAATTTGTTGTGTGCTTCGGATCACTGTCCTCTTCCACTGACAACCGATAAATGTCAGTAGAAGATATTTTGTCATGTTTCAGTCAGATTTAAGGTTGCAGGTTTGCACCAGGTTCTTGTTTGTTGGTTGGCTTCCTTTCACTGCCTGGCAAAGTAAAATTTGCTTTGCTTTGGAAAAGCTGGCTGATGTTCTAGATGTTTCTTTCATTTGAGGTTTGTAGTTTGGGACAGATGGTTGATACCTGGACATAGTTTGTAAAATTGTGCCAGATCAAATTAAAATTGGTTTAGCAATGGACAAATCACACTTCTGGAAAGGATTTTAGCCTGTTTTTAAACCTTGTCGAAAAGTTACAGACGCTGGTCTAAAAGTAGGTCTGTTTCCATTGTTTCTGGCAGAATCATGACAGAAACCTGTTGAAAGAAACAGAAAAATAAACACTTGTTGAAGATGCAACTTAGGAGAATATTAGGAGGGTTTTTTCAGCATTTATTTATACATATTACCTGTGTGTTTTAGAGAAAACCCACAGTAAATTTTGATTGTGAGATAAATTCTTTTTTGTTGTTGTTTTTACAACTACTTAGTTACTTGTTCTACAACCAATCCATCCAGGAACAGAGCTACAAAAACAAAAATTAATGTGATAACTATACCCTGAATGAGTTCATATAAACTTTAGACCCGAGTTGTAAATAAGAAACCATCTGACATGTAAAATATATGACACCTGATCTTCACTGTGATTTTTAATTTCCTCCAACTCCACATGCTCACAGCAAAGACCTTATTAACTGGTTCTGCAACATTTACATCACCCATGGCCCTGCAGCCAGATTCATCACCAAGACGCATCATTTATAATTCCGATCTTTCAAACAATTTAGCGTCACTTAAAAGTTACGTAATGTTGACGTGAAAACCACAAAATTTGGGTGCTTCAGTATCTCAGAGAGAAACTAACTAAAAAATATAAAGTACATGAGTTCAGATAAATACTAAAAATAACACAAGCCCCAAATGCATGTGCAAAGGCCCAACTTGTCTGTGGAAGATAAGAGGAAATCTTGTTAGCAAATTACAAATCCTTCTTATCTGTGTTATCTCGTGTTCTCTTCAGGAGGCACACAGATAAAAAAGAAACATAACTTTTAGTTCTTGTCAAAAAGTAAAGAATCAATCTGTTAAATACAAGGCTTTTAGATGACTAGTTTTAAATGGGGGTGGGGGGAGCAGCTATTACTGATTCTTTTCATATTTCCATTATATATGAAATATAATAGTACTGCAGTTGAATGGTCTATCAGTGTCTCTGCTGCTCATATTTTAGCAGAGCCTCAGAAATAGAATAATAGATCCATAAATGATCCATTATGGTCCCACGTCTTCTTCTTCTTGTCCCCCATGACCTCGTAACAAAGATCTTCTCTGTGCAATTAGAATCGCTAGTATACGTAATAATTACATTTCTTGTATCACATTATGTCCACTCGTCAAACCAATATTCAGGTAATTAAATTAGGACTCTAAAGTCGTACAGTTGATGCACTGAAGCTGACATGTTCACTCATGACCTGGGGGCTTTTTCTAGATGTCTGACAACATGCAAACCTCTTTGTGTTAATCAGTTATTTACAGTCATTTAGGCGAATGTAACGGATGAATAGTGAATGAAACGTGTTTAAAATAGCCAATGTTTCTACTGAGCCTGAATCCACAGCTGTTATTTTGACTTTTTATGTAAGTTCATACAAAATGAATTGTGAAACATTACTTGATTTCTTGAAGACATTCTGTTTAAGATTACAACTCTTATAGTCAGGATTAGCTTCATCAGTCATTCCTTTTCTCTTGCTTTTAAATGAGGAGAAATATCAATGTTTATGAAATAAAGACTTGAACTTGTTGCATAATCAGTATTCAAGATGATGATTTAGTAAGAACTGTTCACATGGGGACCAAAGAGCTGGTTCCCACATCATGTGAAGCGTCCACAGATGACATCATGATGAAGAAAACAATCCATGGATATATCATCACCTTCCTAATAATGACCAAATCATTTTTGTCAATCTTTTTTTTAGCCCAAATCATCTTTTGGCAATTACTTTTGCAAATGTCACTTTTGGCAAAAAAATGACTGAGGCCATAGAAGCTTGGACACAAATATTTCTTTCAAATGGATTGTGACTCTCAGGATACCACCAAATTAGTATCACAATGACAGAAAAACAGCAAGGTCAGTGTTTTGGAGTGGCTACCACAAAAAGTTTGTCAGCAGAGCTAAAAAGGTGCGAGTGAGTTTTACTGTAAAATGTTTCTAGTTGTCTTTTTGTGGCTTGGAGTTTTCCCATGTGCTGTGGTTTCTGAGACATGCTTAGAGCTGTAATCTGTTGTCGAAATCATCATATATTTTATCTACAGCTTTCTCACAATTATTCTAGTTTCTTCAAGTGTGCCACATCAACTAGGGGTCCAAGTTAATCAGGCTTCAAAGTCCTGTGTCTAAATGGAGACCTGCATGGTTCATAAGTTTCACATTGACAAGCCTCAGATCTTCTAAACATGTTGGCCTGAAAGGGTTCAAAAGACTCAACACATTACTGGATAGAAGAACATAATGCTTTATGGTGAAATGTTGCCTCGGTACCATGGAAACGCGCTGAACTGATTGGTTTTTATCTGCTTCTGATGTCCCACATTCCTGCAAGGTCAGATGAATTTTATTTATTTATTTTTAATTTGATGTCAGGTTGATATCTGGTGGGGTGAGGAGAAAGTTTCCACCACGGTGTTCTTCCTAAGCAGCTTCCTCACAAAGAGCAGAAAACAATAACAGGACTGAACTGAAGGCATAGATGATAGCAGGAAGTGAGATACTTATCATCCCACCCATGCAGAGCAAGTAGGTCAAAGTTCAACGGAGACGTACAGAGCTCTCCATTTCTTACGTTTAACCTGTTGAATCTCACATTTGTAGGTTTACTCTTTTGTTCAGGCCGAAATATTTTCACCTAATAGGGCTGCTGGTCTATAACAATCTCAACAATCAACTCGTCCATTAATTTGTTATCTATCAATGACTTTTGGTTCTGATTGACAGCTACCAGGCTCTTTGAGAATTACAATAAGAAGTCTGACAAAAAGAATCATGTTATTCTGGGAGCAATTTACTGTCAGATTGGACAGGAAATCTGCAAATCCGTGATTTTTTTATGTAAGAGGGGAAAATGAATTTTATGACAGGAAATGGATTTGCTCCACACAAATGTTTCCTTCTGCCTCAACTTTGGTTGTATCTCATGCATCCTCTCTCTGTTTCCTGCCTCTCTCTCTCAGGGTTGGAGCTTTCTGACCCTCCCCATCGCCTCATGGTTGCCATGATCGGCGGCTTCTTTGCCATCTCTGCGGAGCTGCTGTTGCCGGGTCTCGCCATTCTGTGTCGCGATTGGCCCGTTCTCCAGGCCGTGGCCACTTTGCCTCTGCTTCTGCTGCTCTCCTATTGGTGGTGAGTCACATCTAAGTAGTCACCTTTTATTTCCCACCTGTGCTTTGTGAATTAGCCACAAAAACAGTCTGATGCTAATGAAGGTTGGAGCAGTTTTAATCTTCTAATAGATGCGCTTACATCGTCCTAATTAAATCAACAAAATCCTGAAGGAGAAACTCTTCATGAATTTTAGTCTTTTTGAGTCTAGCGACTGTTTTTAGATGATCTCCATGATGAATTTCATGCATGAGAGACAACCACGCCCTTAAAAGTAGCAAGTACAGACTCAGAAAACTCCTTAGGGGATTGTTTATGAAACTGTGGTGATGTCTTTCTCATTTTAGCACTGCTTTATTGAAAATAGCTTTTGCATTGATTTGTTGTTTCAGCCTTTTTTTTAGAGGAAGAAATGTTTGAACTATGCTGTCTCCCTGAGAAATGATAACAGAGTTGTTTTCCACAGCTGTGCGTCAGTGTTTCCTGAGTCTCCTCGCTGGCTGCTGGCCACAGATCACATTCCTAAGGCCAAAAAGAGCCTGCAGGAGTTTACTACCAGGAACGGCGTTTGTCTTCAAGATGAGATGTATCCTGGTGAAGCCCTGATGTCAGGTATCACATCTAGCTGCGTGCCACAGCTTGTTTATGCTGACATCAAAATGTTGGGTTATCTAATTGCTTCTGCTTCTGGAAAACAAATCAGGTTCACCATTTTCAGCAGCAAATTTTGTGAAAATTATCTAATTAGTCCCACAAATAAAGCACCAATCAAAATGCTGTTTTTTAATGGTCAATGTGTTTAAATGTTGTTTAATTGTGGTGATGTGGAAGGCTCATTTTCACAATGTGAGACATGGACTGAACCTTTTCATTGTTTCTGAAAAAAGCAATGAATATGACCATCACTACTGTCTTATATCTTTATTTTTATCTGATTCATTTACATTTTTCAAATCTGTAATTTATAGTTTGTTTTAGTTTATACTTTAAAATTGTGGACTTAAAATTATGTTCAAAACTGTAATTTCCTCTATATCCACCAGATGACAATAAGACATTTTATACAAATACATAATAATAACAGAGACATTGCGTTGAATTGTTAGGCTTTTTTTTTTTTTTTTTACACTTTTAGCATTGAATCTTTATAACTACAGCTGATAAACATTCTTTCAAACATTTTTTAAATTATTATTATTTTTTGTTTAGAAATAGACTCTGCATATGGAGAAGACCACCAGCCGAGGTACTATTCAGTCCTGCAGCTTCGACGGACTCGTGTTATCTGGAAGAACTGTCTCATTCTCAGCTTCACTCTGTGAGTTTTTGTTTTTCACAAACTCCTCTGTTTTAAAGTGTCTCTTATTCACTTCCTGAGTTTTAAAAAGATTTAACTTATGGCCATGGATCAGAACTTTTACCCAACTTTCTCTTTTATGTTCAGTTGAATACCAAAAAAACATGTCTTTTTTTTTTTCTTATTCATTAAATGCGTGAAAATGAGGAACTTTTTCACATTTTGGGTTTAAATGCATCATCCAGCAACAGATACAGTGATGCACCTTTTTAACTTTAATAAAACTAGTTAAGTTATAGCTCTTGAACAAAAAATGTGGAAAAACCTTAAGTCTTTCATTTTCTGCTGGAATTAAAACACACTTCATCATGTGTGTGTTATCCTTGAGAGGAAAGGTAGGAGGTGGAAATTATATGTTAAACAAACTTAGTTTTAACATAAGAAGCATGGAATAAAACATTTTCAAGTTATTTGTGATTAATCTTCTTTAAAAAAAAAATTAAAGTATGTGTTTAACTTTGTCTTCCCTGAAGGTTTATTGGAAGAGGAATCCAGTACTGTTTCACCAGAAACCTGGACGTTTACAACTTCTACTTAAAGTACTTCCTGCGGGTGGTAACAGGCGCCCTGGCTTGTGTCTTTATCTGTTTATGTGTCAATCACTTCGGTCGGCGAGGAATTCTCCTGCTGTCTGCGATCGTCACTGGACTGTCCTCGCTGCTGCTGCTGGCCCTCACAGACTGTACGTCCTCTGCCTCACATTTACCATATTGTTTGACTCAGAAATGATGGGATCTGTTCTTTGCAGTGGAAAATTCTAGCTGCGTTTTTTTATTAGACTCTCAACCAAAACTGACTACATTCAACTAGTAACTCAGGATTATTTTGCTCTTGGAGGTTTTGAAATGATACTTTTTTTTTTTTTTTTTTATCACAACTGTGATATTTCTGGCTAAAGTCAAAGTGCAGAAAGGTTTTCAGTGATGACTGAGTAAAGTTGTTGCTGCTCTGGTCTCAGATCTCCAAGGCGGACTGGTGCTGGTCCTCTCTGTGGTGGGTCTGCTGTTCTCTCAGGCTCTTGCCATGCTCAGTGCCTTCTTCGCCTGTGAAGTCATGCCCACGGTGGTCCGGTGAGTGTCTTTGCTTTAGATTTAATCAGTGCAGCTCTCAGTTCATGTTTATCTGACAGTATCTCCAGTTAACTAGTTGTTAATATTAGTTTAGGAAGCTTTGAGTAAAGTTTTATTTGACCTATGAACGGTTCTTTTCTAAATTCCTCCATCTCTCTGTCAGAGGTGGCTGTTTCGGTCTGGTGTTGGCAGCGGGATGTGTTGGCATGGCCGCCTCCTCTATGATGGAGCTCCAGGATAAGCGTGGCTTCTTTCTGCACCACGTCATCTTCGCCTCCTTCGCTATCCTCTCCGTGCTCTGCATCATGCTCTTGCCTGAAAGCAAACGCAAGTCGCTCCCGGACTCCCTGAAGGAGGGCGAGAGCCAGCGACGTCCGCCTCTCTTCCTGTCCCAACAGAAAAGAGACTGTCTACCTTTGTTATGCACGCGGCCTACAGTGTCCGAGTACAATCCGGATAATTATTCCCACTTGGTTTCTGCCACTAGGAAGATGTTGACCAAAGATAATTTGCCGTACAGGATCGCTGGGCCATCTGTTTCGCCTCTGCTGTCAGACAGCAACACGCAGGAAGAAGAAAATGGGACACAGGAAGACGTTGTATTGTAAACCTGTCGGCCTCCTTCTACAGACGGATTTTACTTCCTTCTTCCAAAGATACCTCAGATGGAAACATGTCACCTAAAGAGCTGACATCGAAGCACCTTACATCTGTCTGTTGTTACAGAAGGTTTAATCACGTCTTCTCTTTGATTCAGGTCATGAGCCTTTAGTTGTAGCATTTTGTGATCCAACCTTTAGTAAGTATATTAAAGGTCTACACTGGACTGTAATAAGCAACAGTTCTGTCTGTGGTGATGTAGTACACTACTTTCAAATCATTTTTAAATGGGGTTGTGTGAAGTTGTTAGTAGTAGTGAGTAGCCATGTCAGTATAGTGAATCCAAGCTGGACTTATTCTAGAGAAAATTTACACTGTGACATTCAAATATTTCAGTAATTTTACTTGTCACATTTGCACATAAAGGTCGTTTCCATTTCCCCCTCGATCAGCTGTAGCTGCTGTTACTGCCAAAATATTCTACATGAAACGTCTGCCTCTGTATATTCTGATTTATGTGGATTTCTTTATATGTCGCAGGAAAAGACACAATTTACTGTGTAACATATTTGTAGAGTAGATCAGTTTGCAGTTTTCAACAGCTCCATATATATTTCATTAAGAAAATGAAAATATGTTAAAATATATGCTAATAAAGTAATTAGGTGTAAAATTACTTAGTATTTGCTCCAGCTTATAGAGGGAGATGAATTTAAAAAAATTTAACATGATGGCATTAAGTAGCCAATCTCTAATATTAATTTGACTCCCCTTTGCTGCAGGTAAGATAATGTCTATTTTAAGCTATTCCACAGAAACCCATTTAAAAAACGAACCCTTGTCTCATCTATAGTTAGTAATTTGTGCTGCAGCCATTCATCTGTTTTCCTGAAAAACATATTAGTTTGAGAGCTGCAGCTCCCTCTTGTGGTAGCTAAAGAATATCTCAGTAGTACAAGCAGCAAAGAGCAGCTCCAAAAAATAACCTAAAATAACAGCAATATGTAAAAGTGAATCTGAAGCTCCACTTATTGTTAAGGTTTACAGATGAGCTTTTTTAAGCAATACAGTGCTGCTTCCTGATGCAGGAAGTTAGAAAAGTAGCTGTTTTAAACTGATAAGCAACTAGTTTAAAAAAAAGTTCTGGAACTGTTTTGCTGGTTTCTGCTTTGTGGTGAAAAATTGAGTTATATGCTGCCAATGTTTACAGGTTTGTAAAAAAGTAATAATAGTTCTCTTGAAACTTTTGTCCTCATGTTGTCCAATGCCTGTTCTGGGAAGTTTGTTCTTCCTCTCCAGATGATTATCATCCTCAGATTGATATAATTTGTTCCTGTGAAGCACACAAGAGGGCGCCAGATGATGCAGTTTTCAATTAATTACTTAATCAATCAAATGATGTTCCTCAGGTATTTTTTGTGCCTTTAACCAGCATTGTTCACATAAATATCTTAAGCGTTTGAATGTAGTATGTGTTGAACCTCAGAGACAAAAGCAAAGATCTTGATTAAAACATGTTTTATCCACTGTGTGGCTGACAAAAATGGAATATAAACTACTGAATTATGGCAACACTGATGCTTGAATGCTCTGGGATTTGCAAGAACCAACATTCACAGTTGGGCATCTAAATGATTGAAAACTTTAAGTAATTGTGTTTAATGTTAATTTCTGAAAAGTGGCTATGTAGATCAGACTTCCTGATTAAACCTAATCTGTTGGATTTTTTTAGGACTTCCCTCATGCATTTAAAAGAAAATGACACTGTTTTCATAAAATGTTCTACTGTAACTCCAGTTTCATGTCTTTTTAAGTGATCTGTTAAAGGTGATTCTGTAAAGTAAAGATACAAAAGTTGATAACACTTTATTTCTGTGTTTTATTGTCCTGTGAAATCAGACATATTTAGTCTTCATGTCCAGAAGGTTTTGATAAATGCTCTTGTAGTGTCTTACAAAGAACACTAGATGGAGCTATTCTCTCACATAAGAGCTCCCATCCAGTGCAGATCATTCTTTACTCTGATAAAAAAACATTTGGATACTGTAGTATAATCAAGATAAGATAAGATTTCCCCTCTCATGCATCCTGTGATGAGTAATTTTAAGCTTAAGCTCTACTTTGAGTAATCATTGTTTTTTAGTAAAGTGATAAAATAATTGAAGGTTGACCAGAACTAAGAGTTTTATCATTAAAATGAAAGATTTAAAATCCTATGATTTCATAAAATGTCACTGCTGAGGTGATTACTAATCTGTTAATGTCATAACAGCCTGGAAAGCCGTAACAAGCAAAAGGGTCAATGTGCTGAGTGAACGAACAGCTCCAGAGATGGTGTAGCCATAGCTCGTCCTGCAGGGATTCTTCACATCGTCGTATGGAATAGGACTGTCATCTGGCCGGTTGGTCGACATTGTGTCACGGACCTTAAGCAAGAAACGACAGCAAGCAATGTGTGTTGATTCTGATTTTATATTAATCAGTAAACACTGCAACTATTCAAGTTTTCCACAAATCCGTTCTTCGTGGAAAAGAGGCAGTAAGAAAGCCACTAGAAGTCCTGTTAAAAGTTTGCACTATCTAGAATATATATGAACTTCCTAAGATCTGCATTATATGACTTAAAATGGTCAGAAACAATCAATAATGCTTAGCATTTTGCCTTGTGCTCTGAAAGTGTGCAGACCTAAACTGAAGTCAAATAATGTAGCCCAATAAAACCGTCTCAAGTATTACAGCCTTTGATTTCCAAGACATTTTCCTCAAAGCTGCCAGTGATTTAGTATAGAAATCCTCAGATTCTTACTTAAAGTTTATATTCAAATACATTGAACATGAAGCTGGAGCAACAACAGTGCAAGACTGGTCTAGTAAAAAAATAGCTTTTCCCAAATGGACCACAGTCCAGCTGCCATTGTTGCTAAAGGTCACTCTGACATAGTGTGTAATTCAAATATGTACAAATTGCTGTGGAGGTGCAATAAGGTCAACTTTGTTTTCTGGGGACAGAGCCATGTTAGCTTTTAAGAATTTATTGGAAGCAATTCAAATCAGCAATAACTTCATAACTTTTTATTTTGGTCTGCTCTGCAACCCCAGGACCAAACACGGAGAAGTAGCTTTCAGCTTCTATGCCCCACAAATCTGGAACAAACTTCCGGAAAACTGCAAAACAGAACATTGATTGCCCATAAATCTAGACTAAAAACCTACCTGCTTAGAGTTGTTTTTGAAACACAGCCAATGAAATGTTAATCAACAATCTGAGGTGTAATGACGGAAAAATGTAATGTTTCCATTGTTGACTGTGACTTTGTATTTTTGGATGTTATGATGTAAAGCATCTTGTTGCTGAAATGTGCTGCACAAATAAAACTTTAATTCATTTTAATTTGATAACAAAACAAACACAGGTTTCCCAAATTAAAAAGAAAGCACATAAATTATATAAGTCAAGCTTGGGCTTTGTTTTACCACCTACAGCAGCAATGAGTCACCAAATTCCAAATATTTATGGCATCAGCACCTTGGCCTGCTTCCACAATGGGTAACTCTGAGGAGCTCAGTGAAATCTGGAGTGGCACAGTAATAAGATATCACCTGTGCAATAAATAAATGTAAAAACTATTGGGATCAAAAGCAGCTCATCTATTAAGTAACTGTGTAAAATCCCAGAGCATGTCAGTGAATGCAGCAGGATGTAAACTTTCTACAGCTTTAGGCTTCCAAACTTAGTGTGGCCTTCAGACTAGCTCAAGAACAGTGGACAGAGAGCTGCTTCATGGTGTGGGTTTCTATGGTCAGGCAGCTTCAGCAAAGCCTTACAACACAAAGTTCACTGTAACACATTAGATGCAATCCAGTGGCAGCTGGTAGCAGAAGGACACTTGTCTAACTGAATTTGTCTGACTGCATTTGAAATGTAAAGTTTGGTGCAAAGAAGATGGTTGTGTTGGACCATTTCTCAGGAGATGGAGTCGACTTCAGCATTTTGGAGAATGTTCATGCCCACATATGAACAGTTCAGGATGTTTCCTCTCACCGGTGCATAAATCAACGTCCATGACCTGTAGACGTGCGAGTTTGGTATGGAAACATTTGAATGACCTGAATTAAGGTTAGATAACGACCCAACAGAACACCTTTGGGATGAATTAGAGTGGTGACTGTGAGCCAACCCTTCTCATCCAACATCAGTGTCTGACCTCATAAATGCTGTTTAGAAAGAAAGGTAAAAAAAAAAAATCCTATTTAAACTTCTCTAAGCTTTCAATAAGAGTTGATGTTGTCATAGCTGCACAGGATGAACTAACACCATATTAAACATGATCTATTTACAATGGGATGTCTTCTATGCTTCTTTCTATTCTTTAATTTTGACTCACTGTTCTTTCTGTCACAGTTAAAATATTAAAAGCAATTCACAAAGCTTAATGCTGAGTATATAGCTCTCACCTGTTCAACCTCCCTCATGACCCGGAGGAGGTTATTTCCAAGAGCTGCTTTCACTTCCTCATCCGTCCACCCTCTCCTCAGAAGTTCAGCCACCAGGTAGGGATATTTAGACACATCCTCCAAACCCTCAGGAACCCTGAAAGAACACCGTTCTTGAAAAAAATCATCTGGAAAACTTTTTTTATTTTATTGAAATAAAATGTTTATGTAAGACCGGCTTGTGCGAAAACGCTGATGGATTCAAATTTCCTTATCTTCCCTTGATATTTTTACAGGCACTTACCTGGTGACTCCGTCATAATCTCCACCAAAACCAATAATACCTGCGCCGCCCACCTTCTTTATATGATCAAAGTGATCTGCAATGACAGCAGTAAACTTTACAATCAAGTGAATGGACAGTTTTTTTGGTTTTGTTTTTGCTTTTAAGGTAGATGATAAATGTTACAATTTAACTACTTTTACAATAGCTGTTATGGGAAGACTGCTAATTTACCAGCCACATCTGAGAGGTTGGCCGTCTGGCTGCACGTCACATAGTCATTGTAGAAGTTCACCATCACAATTCCTCCAGTTTTATTCTAGAGTCAGAAAGAAATATGGCATGACAAGCTGAAGCTATGATGATGGTCAGAGACTTGTCCTTTCTGATTAGTTAGACTCGGCCTCTGGATTTCCACCAATCCAAAGCTTTTAAACTAATCTGCTGTCTCATCTATTGTAGTACACACCTGCTTGATCTGCTAAATATTTTACAATTTAGCTTAAAATATGCTGTCTCATTTTATTGACTGCAGTTTGATGGTGGTCATTAAGGATGTATGACATGAACTGAATCATTTTATAAGGTTTCACTTGGGCTCTGATGACATCATAAAAGGCATTTAAAGGTTTGTTATCTACAGCAACAAAAGTTGCCAAAGCATTTCTTATATTTTTTTCTCTTTTAGCTGTCAGGCAGGACGCATATACATAAAACAATAGCCAATTAGTAGCTCTGTATTGAAAAAGTTCATGTTTTTGAACAAAATCATCAAGTTCTCATCTTTGCAATTTCATACAAAGACAAATTTTGCTTTGTAGCACATTTCCTGTTAAGCAATTGCGTAAAAACATGAATGCATTTTTGGGGAGACGTCTTCTCTCAGGTATTTGCAGCACATTGTTACATTGCTCAGGAAGCTAATTATGATGTCTAACAAAGTCACACTTTCAGCAACAGCAATGCTGAAAACTGCTGCTTGTCTTGGAAGTATTTGAGCTAAATTGTGACATACTTTGTAAAAAGAGATTTCATGCAAAACAAAAGCATCCTGTTTTTCTAAAAACAAGACTGATCCTTATTGTAAAAATGTATCGTTAGAATAATAGTACATTTTTACAGAGTTAAATGCAAAATGACTGGATTTGCATATTTGTTTAGAGACGGGATATCTTAACTTTCTAAACTGTAAAACACATTTTTTAAATTCGATCTTTATGTTCCGTGTTTATAGGACTCAGGTTTATGAAACCAGTTCTATACACGATAAAAAAATTTTTTTAAAAAACGTCTTTAAGAGCTATTTAAGTACTTTTCTTTGTGTATTGCAGTAACCCACAGTTTAGAGAAAGACTCACCACTCTGTCGAGGACATCGTCGGGGACGTTCCTCTTGTGTGGACAGATGGTGTAGGCAGAAGAGTGGCTGAAGATAACAGGAGCTTTGGATATGTCCAGGACCTGGTTCATCACTTTTACAGGCACGTGAGCCAAATCAATGAGCATCCCCAAACGGTTCATTTCCACAATCAGTTTCTGTCAATCAAACCAAACAGAAAAATATAATTTAATATATTTTTTACGTGTATATATATAGCAAATCACCTCAACACCTGCAGTAAATAGTTGTGTTCATGTTTCATGTCTAGTTCCAGTAGCTGACATCGATTTCTGCCATGTAACAGTCGTTTTCTATTTGACTTAATCATTAAGGCAGAAGCACCAGATCTAAAGAGTTGTAGCAACAATGTTATCCACATATTAGCAGATAAGTCTCTACTGTATATATTATCTGTTTTCCATCTGGAGCTTTATGAGTTCACTGATTATCAAACACTCATTGTTGTGCAACTTTGTCCATTCAGAACCGTGACCACAGAAGTCTTATCATGCTAAGCATTTGTCCTTACATATCTTATCCTGTACAACAGATGTTGAGAGCCTAGTTCAAATCAATCAGTGTTGTCAGGCAGTAGAACATGAAGCAGTTCATAGAGTGAACTTGTATCAGATGTGGAGCTTTGCTTGACCCAGAGATTTTTTTTTTTACACAAGTCATGTAAAATACATCACAGTAACAGTGAACCTGCAGAAGTACAATCAGAGAGTAATCTGTTAAACATCCGACTGTGAAAGTTAGATCATCTCTATTGCTTCATCTTACCTTGCCAAAAGCAGACAGGCCGTTATTCTCAGGTGGGTCTGCTCCGGTGTCCACACGCCAGTTGTCGGCCCTGATGACAAGAAACAGGTCACTTGCACATAAGTAAAAACCACAGTGAATGTTTTTATCTTGCAAACTATATTTATTCTTTCAATCTGTTACCCTCAAGTAGGTGATTCTTTGACATGACACAGTAATTTGCTAACTAATATAAATCCAAAATGATTTGTGCATGACTTAAACTAAAAAGTTGATTACTTGAGTCACATTTAGCATGCTTGACTATCAAGATGGCTGCAAACTTTATTCCAAACCCAGCTGTTTATTTCCTTCTGATGGTTGACTCCATCAGGCTGAGTGACAGAAAATAAGAGACATCAAGTATTTAAGTCTTATTTTGAAAGAAAATTAAGCAGTGTGTCTATATTTGAAAAGATGAATGGAGAAATATTACAAACATACGATGTTGTGGGACTTTCACAGAAACAGCAATTCTTCACTCTTTCTGCTATGATGTTCATGATGATGGAGTAATCTAACCTTTGAAAAATCTAAGTAGAGCTTATGAGTAATAGTACTGATCACAATTTGATGCAGGATTAATCTGAATTGAAGTTTTACACTAGTACACAAAAAGGCTGATCTACATTCATGTGGCACTTTAAACTTGTGCCACATGAATGTGGCACAAGTTGCAGCTTCTCAATAAACATGCAGCTGCAAGTGGAGAGAATTTGGTGTTCAAAGTCTTATTTAAGGGACAACACAATCTCTTCTAATTTAGTATGGGTCATTAAGCAGAACATGTCAAAACCAGTCCAGATTTCCAGCTAATCTGATACGTTGTGGGACAGACTAGCAGGAATCTCCCGTACTCTCCACAATGAAACCTGAACCAAAACTAATGGACAGTTTTTTGTGGGTAGGTTTTTGTTGGAAACATTTATTCATAAAGCAGTTAGAAAACAGCTCATAATGTATTTTTCTCTTACCATTAATCCAACATACATCACATTTCTGCTGGAGCTTTTAAATCATACTCTGGATTCTATCACAGTCATTCAATTTTGACTCATTAATTTACATTTAAATGGGATATATGTTTGTTTTTATGAAAATGCCTTTAATCCAGTATGTTGCTTGCTCTCACCAGGGTGTGTTGCACGAGTGTGTGAGCGTCATGTAGCGGGCACCCAAATGGTACATCACGCGCAGAGTCCCAAGGCTGCTGTCGATGGAGTGACCCCCCTCCACCCCAATCAGGCTGGCCACCTTATTCGATTTGAAGGCTTCCTCGATATCTGTGCAGGTTATAATGGGTGACACCATGTGAGACGGCTGTTTAAATGCAGGACATAAATGGTCCAGATCATGGTCCAGCTCCCGTCCTCTAGGGCGTTTAAATATCTCTCTGCTTCAGTACAGCTGATTCAAATGGTCCAACTCCCTCCTCTGCATGTCCAGGACCTAATGAACCATCATTTGATTCAGATGTGTTGAAGCAGAGAAAGAACATAAACATGCAGGGTGCTGGCCCCTGAGAACTAACTTTGGGAACTACTGATGTAGATGAATGCCTCACCTTTGCTGCTGGTGGCAAATTGGAAAGTTTCTGGGTATTCTGAACACATCCTGTGGATCACGTCTATCTGCTCCAGAGTTTGTCTGACAGCATCTTTATACTGCGTGTCACAGGGCACATACGCAGCCCAGAACTGAAAAACAGCGCAAGACATTGTGTCAAAGCACATGGAGCAGGTGGAAATCAATTCAACATTTTTTAATGTTTGTATTTATTTCTGGTCTGCTTTTTGGATGAGGAAACTAATTGAGGCTCTGAGCCTCAAGTTCTCCTGGGTTACAATGAAGAAAGATCTTCAGATCATCTGAGAATTAGTTTTTCACAACTAAATGGTAACTGTGACATTTCCCTGTACAGTTTTCAGTCTGTAATGTTTTCTGTCTTGCTTATCTGCCGAACCTGATTGGCCAAGACCAGTTGGACTTTTAGGGTTTTTACAGTGTTTTACTGCCATAATGTTAGATTATTGCAACTTTATGACTTGTCATACAGTTGAATAACAACTGAATGGTTGATAGATTTTGAATGTTACATCATTTCCTTATGTAATGAGAGATGTTAAGTTCATGAATAGCTAAAATTTATGAATTAAATGCTTTTTTCTTCTTTTTTCCCTAATTTTCTTCTTTCTTTTTTTCTGTTTAAAGACTTGTTATATTTTAAATAGTTGGTCTCCAGTAGTTCCTGTTTTGAACGTACCTGTGCACCAAGCTGCCCCTTCCTGATCTTTGGGATGTTGGTGTGTGTTGTAGCCAATTCAGTGAGATTCACATTGTTGAGTTGATTGTTGAAGTTCTGTCGAAGCTGCCAAGGCAGGTCATTGTGGCTGTTTTATTAAACAAATAATAAAAGTCAACTATCTACAAGAACATTACAGTCAAAAATTATATCCATTATGATCAGACAGGAAAAGATCAAACTTTCTGGCAGATCAGTTTGACAAATTACAAAGACTGTAGGCTTTTCAAATCTTCTAACCTGAACTTAAAATCACTTATTTTAAGTTTTACTAGTACTAGAACATACAGAGCCAAGATCAGCACAAAAGACATTTGAACTTGCCCATCAATAAGCGGCGTTAACTTCATCAGGTTTTGAGCTCTGGTCAAGAACGAGTCCTCAGCCAAGGTGACCGCATAGCAGCTGATCCACAGTGCCAGACATGAAGACAACATCAATCTGGGTGACATCTCAGGTTCTATTATTTGCTGCAAAAATATATTTTTTTGTCCTGGTAGTCTGTCCTTCTGTTTGGTTCAAAGCTGATTTCTACCCCTTTCCATCCACTGATCAGTTTGAATGTCAGCTCATTGCTCCTCCTCCTCCGTCATTTCTCTGTTTGTCAGTAAATCACTTAGTGTAATAAGTAGCTCAACTGCTGATATAAGCTGTGGTTTTGTCGGTTTAAGATGGTTAATGTGTAATTTGTTTTCTGACAAGTTATTTTCTCCTGTTCACCTCAAATGTTTTGGACAGTGTCCATTGTTCTCTTGGAGAAAGTAGTATTATTTTGCTATTCTTTACAAAAAAAAATTTTTTTGTAAAGATTTTCCAGAACCTTACTGTAAAACAAGTATATATTTTCTAAAAGAATCAACCACTTTGTCTGCAGACAAAGAATAAAAAACAAAAACACTCTAAGCCCGACTGTTCACTAAAGAGGAAGGGGCCCAGGATGACAACATCTGGAAACATCAGCCAACCGCACCGTGACACAATGAAAACATGAGAACATGAGACTGACTCATATTGCCACCAGCGCAGAGCTTGCTCAACAGTGGCAGCAGATGAGGCAGCATCACATCTGCTTGCTGTGACACCATGAATAGGAAATAAGTCATTTCTGTCAAAGACAGCCATCAGGGCCAAACTGAACTTTTGCAGGAAGTACAGCAGTGGACGGCAGAAGACTGGAGCTAAGTTATTATATCTGAATAATCCCAGACAGGAAGGAGCCAGGGAGAGTCTTGTGCCAAAAGTGAAGCATCCTGACACAATTCATGTGTGTGGTTGCTTCCAAGATTATGTCCTCCTCCCAACGCTGTCCAAGGACACTGGGATGACATTAAGAGAGGGAGAGAAATATCCTCCTTGAGCAACTTCCTCCAGAAATTCAGACACAATTTGTTGAAGAATGGCATTAACATTAATGTTATCTCCATATCTAGATCATGTTTCCAACTTGTGGTAAATCTCAAAAGTGTGGTGAATAAACAGAAGCCAACATTTCTGAACAGCTCCAAGAACTAAAGA
This sequence comes from Brachyrhaphis roseni, assembly GCA_903066815.1. Lineage (NCBI taxonomy): Eukaryota > Metazoa > Chordata > Actinopteri > Cyprinodontiformes > Poeciliidae > Brachyrhaphis > Brachyrhaphis roseni. Next base: position 82,967 of record CAEFZY010040376.1, read on the forward strand.
AACAAGAATGTGTCACCAGGAGTCAGGATCTGACCCAGACTTTTATTTCAGGCAGCAGTTTGATGTAAACCAACATGGACTGTAAATCCTAGGTGTTATTGTGAATTTGGTGTTTTCACCTATTAAAACAACTTGTCTAAAAGGTTTAAATTGTTCTTTCAAATACTATTGTAAGATGTAAAAGATAAACATTCAACATTGCGGAAAAAAAAAAAGATTGTCCTTTAGACACTGACTCTTTTTGAACACCTGGAGTAACATATTAATCATCTCACAGCTGCTTAATATGCCCATCACTGGGCATGATGATCATTTTTAAAACGTATTATTTTTTTGTATGATGGCCGTTCTTGGAAAGTTTTGTCAAAATATCTACTGGCAGACGCCCATTTAGAGGAGGATCTGGCTGAACTTCCTTTTCTGGGTTCATACAACAGCTCAGAATGTCTCACAGAGTCAAAGACTCACTGAGACAGAAGAGCTGCAGAAAAGGGATCCTGAGCATCACATTCATAAATATATTAAGAGAGGACATGGCCAGGTTGGATATCACAGAGATTTTTCATGGTATTTCGTTTCCGGGGCACCTGCACACTCAGGATTCCTTACAACACGCTCTCAAGTTTCTGTTTCAAGACACGGATGTTCTCATTGTGTCCTATCCAAAGTCAGGTAAGAGGAGGCGACGCTAACCGTCAGGATATGCTGCACTTCACTGGTGGCTTCTTACTAAGTTAAACTGAATATTTCATGAATTTTCAATAAGTCAGCAGAATATAGTAGATGGTCTTTCTGAACGACAGAACACTCAAATATTATTATTAGTGTGAGGTTTCTTCAGCTGGTTACAACACTTCTGCAGTAGGTTGGTCTTAGTGGTTTATTTTTGAATTGGCAGCGTTTCATGGGTAGGCATAGAGTGCCTATGGCGGCGCACTGTTCTGCTCGGTGATGTTGGAAAGTCTTCAGTGAGCATAGAAACCACGGGGAAATCTATTTGAGGAAATTTGCCTTCGTCCAAAACCAGTCAAACTGGTTTGTCCAAAACAGGGTGTGGGATCACCCTGATCCTACACCCTGTGTAGAATAATCCATTGATCTATCTATTCCAGATAATCCTAATCTGGAATAATCCATGTGGAAAATTATGCACTGGGTAGTAAAGCATTTCCTCCAAGCAGTCTGTTTCTTCCTTTTTCCTGCTGGAAAACAAATGTCTGCATTTTCCAGAAAAGAAACAACTAAAAATGATACCAGTATTTTTTTTATTAGACACTGATTTTGCCCATTGGTATAGGAATATAACCAAATCCAACATACCAGTAGTTTTCAAAATTATAATAGTGACTCGGTGGCTGGAAACAAACCACAATGTTTTGAAAAAACTGCCCACGGTCTGAATTAATACCCCAACAAGCTTGCACAGCTGTAGGCAAATGTGGTGCAGTCCTATTACTAAAACAATTTCATACTGATCAATGAGAAAAAGTAAAACTCAAGTTACATGTCTCTTTGATTTCTCTCAATAGGCACTACATGGATGCAAGAAATTGTGACCCTCGTATCCAGCAGAGGTGACCCAGATGTGTCCCAGAGTACTCCAAACTGGACCAGAGCCCCCTGGTTGGAGCAATATTACTGTGCAGATTTGCTGAAGAGCTCAACCTCAACACCTCGAGTTCTCACTACACATCTGCCCCATGTCCTGCTGGGCCCCGCCCTCCAGGAATCCAAGGCCAGGGTCAGATTCACACACGCACACATATATATATATATTTATATATGCATATATGCATTTTAATATATATTTTAAAACTGAACAACCAGACTTGGACAAACAACATCCACTGGTTTCTCATTTTGTTTTCGATAAAGTGAGGTTTTGTAGAAAAGACGTCAGAAAATCCATTAAACCTAAAACATAAAACATTTTGAAATGCACTTATTTGCTGAGTTTAGATGAAAATGCAGCAGTTTAATCAGTGCTGATATTAATCAGGAAGAGTTGATCTATTTGACTAAATTAAGGCGATGAGATGTTTGAGAAAGAAGTCAAACAAATGAAGACTAGAAGTTAAATAGACCATGAACAGGAAAAATAAAAATAAAAAACTTCAGATGTTTCAAAACGCTGGTGCAGGGATGGTGTGTTGATATTTATTTATTGATGTGTTACTTCTTTGGACACTGGTGATCCTTTCATTTCAGTTTTCCAGCTTCAGAATGTAAATAGAATATCTGGATATCCTCCATTCTTTGCAAGAGCAGCTCCCACATGCTGGGACACTTTGTTGTTTATCTTCCAACAGATCATCTATGTGAGCAGAAACCCTAAAGATGTTCTGGTGTCCTTTTATCACTTCCACAAGATGGCTAACTTCCTCCCTGATGCTGGCTCCTTTCCAGAGTTTTTGCATCATTTCTTGGAGGGAACATGTGAGCTGACATTTTTCTGTTTCTATAATATTTTCATTTTATTTCCTAAATTTAGATCTTTTTCCCCTGGTTCAGTGCACTTTGGCTCCTGGTTTGACCACATTAAGGGTTGGACCAGTCAGGCTGCGGCTCTCAACCTGCTGCATGTCACATATGAAGAGATGTCGACGGTAAAGAAGAGCTCCTTCATTCTAAAGTAGCCACATATAAATGAACATAACATTATCACCAAAAAAAATCTAGACGATATTATTAATTTTTAAAATAAAAACAAATTATGTCCTAAATTATGTCTTTCAAAGTTCCCCCACGATACTTTGAAAGAACTGATTGAGTCATTGTTCAATTGTCTGAATAATTGTTGTTAGTTTTTTATATACATTCAATTTTACCACCTTGATTTGATGTCAGGACCTGCATGGGACCATAAACAGGGTGAGCTCTTTCCTGCAGCGCCCTCTGCTGGAGCATGAGCTCAATGACTGTGTGAAACACTGTAGCTTCAGCCACATGAAGGACAACAAGATGATCAACTACAGCCTTATTCCTGATGAGATACTGGATCACAGCAAAGGCTGCTTCATGAGGAAAGGTGAACGTTGATCGGTTTAGTTTGTCTCACAACATGTGATCCAAGTTAAATGAAAACAGACACCTCAAAGTTAAAAAAACGTCCTCCAAATGAATCGATCTGTTACAAACGTCTCACACTTTTTCAAATAGAAGCGACTTTTTAAATATAACTACAGGCATAAATCAGATCTTGAGCCTATCATGTTCTTGGTACAGACACAATTGAAGAATTTTTTATTTTATGCTTTCCATTTCTACAGAAAATATATTTTTGCTTTCTTAAGAATAAATATCTTGTCTTAATTTTTTTCTACCTTCCAGGTGAGATTGGAGACTGGAAAAACATGTTCACAGAGGAGCAGAATCGATACTTTGACACTGTGTTCAAGTCCAAGATGCAGGACTGCATTTTGAAGTTTGTGTGGGAAAAACCAGAAAACAAGGAATCAGAGTTGAAAGATTGAATCTCCAAAACAAAAGAGATTTATGGTAACTGTGTGAGAGATCATCCCAGAGATGATGACACCATGTTTGTCTTATAAACATTCATTAAATCCAGACATTTTTAAAGTGTTTTCCAGTAGGATATCTCCTTGACATCCTTTGAAGAATGTGTGGTATTGTTTAATGCTCATGAATGAATCTTTTTATGTGACACATGTCACGGTTCTGTCTATGTTTGGTGAGCAAAAGATGAGACAAACATTTACTGCTTCAATATGTGATGTGCTTCTTTCGCTTTTTTCAAGTTGGACTTGGGTTTTCTGTGAATCACAAGATGTACGTATAGAACCTGACAGTCGTGTCAACACTGCAGCAATAAACAGAGGGGGAGGAAAGGTTAAAGGTCTTTGAATCCACAGGGCAGAGCTGTCCTTTTGTATGCTGTCACTTCACTCACAAAGGAGAAGAAACATGTTACTTCCCTGCTAGTTAATATTTAGGAGGCCACTCTGCATAATACTATTAAACATTTGTATACATTAGTGACGTTTTAATGGCCTCATGCTTCTGATGCTGAAACATGGCCAGCAGCAACAAGAGGCCCGAAACAGCAACCGGTAATTATGAAAGCTCAAAATTGGAAGAACTGAGCTAAAAGAAATCTCAACATCTGACAAAGATTTTGTTCAGAAACTATAACTTTAAGAAATGTGAGGACCCACTGCTTCTTCTGGGGTCCAGAGCCTGACCCTGTAAGGAGAAGTGTTGCTTTAGAGTTAGGACTATAAGGTGTGAACTGAGCTTAGGTTAGGTTTGGTATTAAGAACAGGGTTAGGCTATAGAAATGAATGAAAAATGAATGAAAGTCATTGCAAAGTTCTAGTGAAATCACTTGTGCATGGGGGTGTGTGGGTCTGTGTGTGTGTTAGCATCAGAAGGACTGTGCAGACACTGGTCCACAATACCAGTGTGTTGTTTGCAGCTGTTTAAAAAACAAACAAACAAACAAGACAAAAAACCCTACCTTTTAAAGAATAAATAAATGAATAATTCAGATATTGTATTTAAGAGGGAATTAAAAAGTAAATATAATTAGGACATTCCTAAAAATATACATTAGGTCGACACCTTGGCTGCTTTCTACGAAAAATGGATAATTATGTCAATAAAACATATCCGAGCACATGGAGCCCTCTGCTGCTAATCAATTTGAGAATTGTTAAATGTGTGTTGATTGATCAGACTGACAAGGCTGATGGGCCGTCACACCAACATCCAACAAACACACACCCATTCATGATTTGCTTCCAAGCTTTTAATATTCACTCACACATCCCAGTGTGTGAGAAATGCCTTCACACTTCTTCAGACGTCTCAGATTTTGCTTAGGGAAAGGAGGTTGAAGGGCAGCAAACATCTCACCTTTAGTTTCATCTCTCCAAAGGACATCAATCAGTAAATATGCTTGTTTGTTCAAATAGTTCATCTCTTCAATAGAGTCTTACTGTTGAAGAGATTGATGATCTGCTCATTGGTGATTTAATATATAACTTGATTTTAGTCATTTTAGATGCAATGACTTTGATTATCTTTGGTATATATAAAAAGAAGATCCTAAGGAAATCTTTCAGTGGGCTTGAATTGTCAAACTGTGGTCAGTGACAATCTAACCAACAGAGAAGTTAACTGGGCAACAAAACACTGTGAGACATTTTTATTGGAAAAATTGTACAATATGACAGCTGCTGGGAAAGATATCTTATTATTGCTCTTTTTTCACACCCTGATGTGAAAGTAGTTGCCAGATCTCTGTCCAGCATAATCAAGTTCTTCTGTTACTTTGTGCAACATCTGTTTATTATCAATATTTTATAAAGAAAATTTCATGCGTTGTCACATGAAGATCTTTACAAATTTTATGTTTTTGGGATTTTGTAGATAAATTGTCTCCCAGTTGCAAACTCAGTCTTTCTCTCACATCATCTAGATTTGTGATCAAGAACTTTTCTCTGAATTTATTATGCATATTTACCTCAGATTTGTGATCATGAATGACAATTATTCACTCTAAGAAGCTCAGTTGAGTTATTAAGTAGCTCAGGGATACATTTTTGGATGTGTCTAGTTTTCAACATTCATCCTTCCTTTGACAGAGTTAGCATAGTTAGCATGCCCATTATAATCACAGATATGAGGAGCTCTGATAATCGTAGCTCTTATATTTCTGAAAATAGATTCCGAAAGCCTCATGATTTTAAGATTTAGGTGATAATAAGTTAAAATTTTCATGTTTGGGTCTTCATTTTTCTCTGTGTCGCTGGTTTCAGTCTTAGCAGCACCCAGGCTGCTACAAATCCGAAGAGATATTTGAGTCCCTTACATAAGATGGTCTACTGACATACTGAATGCTTGAGATCAAAGCCACACCTAAAACTTGATGTGAGTGATGTCTGACACCAATGGGGGGATTGTCTGAAACAATTCATCTTTGGTCCAATGTAAGAATGAGCCTCAGGTGATGGTGAACTTCTCCAGTCCTTTTGTTTCAGTCATAGTCCTGGTGTTGGGAATCAAAAGAGGGAAGCGTCTCCACAGCGCCGCCGCTGCTGCTGAATGCAGGCTGACCTTTTCCATCCTGATGTTATCTGGCAGCATGACAACCTACGACAAGACACTGCAGAGAAAACCTGTGTTCATTGAAGATTTCTTACTGTTGCAGTCTATTAAGATACAAGCACGCCAAAAGGCTTTTTTATACATTTAACTGGGAAACAACATGCGGTATAAAAAAACACATTCTTACTGCTATGTTGAAGTGCAAAGTGCAAAAAAATACCTTCTAAAATCATAACTTTTGTATCTGCTTATCAAATTCTCACTCACAATGTCTTTTTTAAATATATACGTTTAGTCTATCTCTATAAACGTATAATTTATGATGAATGCAGTTTTTGTATTCATTTCTTCCTAATTTTTTTGTGCTGCAGAAAAATGAAACCTGTAATAACTGAGTCACAGGTGTTGTTGTTGCCCCCTGTGCTGCAGCTGGTAATGAGACCAAGAGCTCTGAGCTGAGTCCTAGCAGGTGTTTTCCTCTGGAAGGAACAAGGTGTGACAGTCTTGGCATTTGCATCACATTTAAAGCCCATCAGCTCCATCATCGGAGTCAGAAACTAACAGATCTAAGTGAATCATCTCACACTGTGAAGCTCCAGATTTCAAAGGGATTGACGTACGTGGGAATTTGCAGCAAATAGTTTTACTTACAGTAAAAAGACATTTGTTCACAGATGTGAGTACCGGTAATGTGTTAGTGAGTCTCAATATGATTAGAAATCGCCTGACTGAAAATGTCCACACATACATTGACTACTTCCCAGTGCTTTACAGCTGGATTTGTCTTTGCCCTCATGGTGAAACAAAATAGAAAGTGAGGCTTTGTTCACACAAATAATATGGTTAAATATTGTAAAGTCAAGTCACTGATGTTCCCAATAAACCCGCAGCTGGTTGTGGCAGATGGTTCTTCATCCTGAGCCTGGTTCTTTTGGAAGTTTCTTCTTGTTTCACAGGAGAGATTTCTGCAAAGTTAGTGACTCATTGTGAACAGCTGGGGTTCCTTAGAGAAATTGCCATTTCACAAATGTCAAATCATGTGGTAAGATTGAATTGCTTTTTGGCAAACTCTAGCTGAGCCTTCATTTGAGTTTTCTGCAGCAGCTTTCTCATTGCTGGCCTCCCATAAGACTTTGACAGGGCAACATCTGTTGTTGGCAGAGTCTCTTCCATCTAAGTGGATGAAGTTTGTAACTTTAGTCGTAGGTATCCTGGTGTCCTCTCTCTCTAGTCTCCTTGTTGACCAGTCACTCTGTGTGAAGACGGGCTGATCTAGGATGATTGACATATTCTATATTCCCTCCATTTCTTGATAGTGGATTTAACTGAACTCAAGGGGAAGCTCAGTAACTTAGATATTTTTTGCATCCATCCCCTGACTTATACTTTTCATCTTAAAGGACACTTTAATTCACAAATCATTTATTCCTAATGATTAGCTCATTTAATGCTATTGCTTATCTGGTAGCAATAACTACAATGAATAAAGTATGTTTAGAACCTTCAGGTGAAGGGAAATGAGTAAACATTTTTCACAATCACATTGGTACTTGATGTTTTCTTTATATGTGTGATGGGGCAATTAAATAAAGAAATATGTGATCAAATTAATGAACATATAGAGCAGGTAATCATTTAAATACCATCAATTTATCCATCCACTATCCAACAGGCTTATATTTATTACACTATTTGCTGTTCCTGAGTTGGAGAATAATGTGAATTTATGAATTTATCTGTCTGCCCTCCCATCAAAACCAGTGCAACACAGTAATGATATCAATGCAAGTTGATTCGGTCTGCAGTTGAACTGCTGTGCAGGTTAGCCAATCAGATGTTAGGATTTAATTCAAAATCCATATTGATCCTTTCAATTATTTCAAGATGATTTCTAGAAAAAACAACAAAAAGAAAGAGTAAATACTGAAATAAAAATATTTCAACAAGTAATGAATGCCAGTTTTAATTAATGGTTTCTGTATTAAATTCATTGTGTGTCTAACAAATTATTGACACACATCGATGCATTTTTAATTGTTTTGTATAATTATGATATGAATGTTTAAAATTTCCCACTCGCAAATCTGTATTTGATTATTTATTTATTTGCTAGATTGTGATACTTTTAGAAATATGTTTTTATTAACTGTATGAATAATAAAAAAAAAAAAAAAATCGTAATTAATATGAAAAAAGGTCTGAAAACATCAGTCTGTGCATAATTATCCTATATAACTGAACATCACACATCCTGATCTTTATCTGATTTGCTGGTGAAAACGTTGTTTAGCCTCACAAAGGTTTTCACACATGGGAATAATCTTTTCACATAATTTTTTTTGGTTTTGTTAAAAAAAATTTATAGTTTATTAAGCCTTTCAAGACTGATTGTCATGGACTCATGACACGCATTTTGTGAACACACAGAGTAAATCTACAAACCAACAACCTAAACGTCTACCTACATGTTTGCAGAAACCTAAAGATCTTTTTTTCACACACTGCTTGCAAGTCAGAAGTTCTGGTTCCTATTGCAGAACAACTCTGCAAGTGTTGTGACCTTAGTCAGTGCTTAAAAGGAATGCACTCAGACTGGTAGAGAGTAATAGGCTTTGACAGGACATTAATATTTTAGAAGCAATAGAGGAAAACCTCTGGTGCTGCGCTTCAGAAATGCTTAAAGAAAACCTTACACAAATTTAAGTTTGGCTAAAAAAAGGGAAACACAATGAGTTCATGCTTCTGCAAAAACTATCTCAAAGCCACCTTCTGTTTTCTTCTTGTCCCAGATTTTAAGCATGTTGGATAAATTGTAACGAATCAGAAAATAACAACATTCAAATTGCAGGCTAAGGCTTTTGTTGGGTTTATTTGAAAATGACTTATTTAGTTTTAATATTTTTATTAATTTCATTTCTGGGGCGTTGCTGTGGGATTGAATGTTTGTGCAACTTCAAATAAAATGATCAGTTTTGGTACCTATTGAATGAATGTTCTTTACTGTCATCATGCAGCCAAAAAGCAGACATTTACAAACACCAAAAAATGACACATAAATCTTTTTTTCTCTTACTGTCAGAAGTTAAATGAAACCAAACATCTCTTGCTTCAGAGCAGCTAGAATTACCAAAATTATTTCTGTTTGCTTTGAGGGGTCAGTGTGACTGGAAAGGTGCTATATACATCCAGACTATTTTCTATTTAGATATTGAGTTTGTTATTAGAAAATATTAACATAATGATGTCAAATCAGTATTTCAGTATAAATAAGTCATACAGTATTCAGTATTAAATCAGTATAAACATTAAAAGAAAAAAAAAAAAAAGCTTTTTAAACTCATTTATAACAGATATCAATGAAAATGTTTATCCAAACTAAGGAAATTGTTATGACATTCCACCCTCTGATAAATAGTTTTGCTAATCTTGATTGAAATAACTTTTTTAAAATGTTTCTTGTAACCGTACACACGTTGGCATTTCTAAACCAAACAGATCTTTGAGTGGTTGCTTGTAGCTTCCTAAACACTGAATGCAATCTGTGAAACAATATAAATTCATGGTTCGAGGGACTTCAATTAAAGAACATGGTTTGAATCTAATTATTTTGGTCTGATTTCAGTAGACCTATAAAGTCTGCTGTGAATTGGTCATGGAAATTGTAGTAACATAATCTGAAAGAGATTTTATTTTTAACAAGAGAAAGTGAGATTGCAAATGGAGAAGATCGGCCCTTTGACATACAGCAAAGGTTTTAAAAGCAAAGAAGTGGCCGGTTATAAAATGAAGCTGAGAAAAAATATATTTGCACCTTTTGAACTTCAGGTCTGCTACAGTGACTCCTCAGGAATAAACATTGTTGAATAAGAATGAAGAGTTAATGTGTTTGCGAAGGAGACAGACACTGTTATGGAGCAAAGCAGCTTTGCATACCAATATAAAAGTGCTTTTCAAAACAAAATAGGGGAAATCATCATTTGAAGCTGCAGCGTCTGAACGATTTGGACTCAAAGAGGAAATGGATTTCCAAGTTAATTAAGGCTTTTGCACAAAATGATCCAGCAGAAACACAGCAAGGCTGAGAGATGTACTCAGTCTGCAAAGTTTTGCAAAACGGCAGGAAGACATCTCAGATCAGTCGTCAAAAACAAGCAGGATGGTGACAGAGATGAAGAAACAAAGGTTTATATATCTAATGTACTCATTGGATATATTTACTGATTAAAAAAAATGCACTAAAAATTGATTATTAAACGTTAGAACATTCATTTAAAGAAGGTACTTCAACTATTCTGCTGTAAACCCTAAAAGAAGATATACATCAAATTTGCCTTTTTGTAAATAAAGAAAACATTTGCTGAGGATGTGATAAAGAATAAACAAGGAAGACTACTAAAGTCATATTTTCTTCTGGTAATTATGATGTTTTTATCAGTCTCATAAATCTGAGACAGCAGCATTTTCCTGTGTGTTGTCTGAATATTCAGAGGTGTAATTAACAGACTGAAAAACTCACAACAACAAAGACCATCTGCCTCTTCATGCCCCAAGCTGGCCTGACTTTACGTAACACTGAAATAAATCACCTAGTGGGTCCGAACCAGTCCTCACTTTGATTTTTTAAAATTATTTTTCTCTCGCCCTCATCTTCTCCAATCATAATGTATGAAGTGGACGGGCAGCTGTCATCACAACACCTTTCTGGGTATTTATTGTTGAGACACTTTGTTATTTATGGCAGAGTGGACAACCTGCCTGACAGAAATATCTTTGAAGTGGTGGTATTGAAGGCAGCAGTCAAAAGCCACAGGTTCTGAAAAGTGTCGGCCCCTCTTAATTCATTGTTAACTTTTGCTTTCAAGTGATGGACAGCAGCACCATGATGTAATGTTGTCTTAACATTTGGAGCTGATTTGGAGAATGTAACCAAGAATCGACTCATGTGAAGACAGTCAGATTTAATTTAAGTTGTTTTTGATTTAAACAGCATTTTTTAACAACTGAAGTAGGTAACATAGCTACTTAATAATGCTATAAACTGATAGTATGTGCCTGGAAAACATCTAATACTCAACATTTAAATTATAAATGAAATGCAAAGTGTTTTGTAGATAGAGTATTATGTCTATCCAGGTCAGATTATGTGATTATTAACCAATTAGGTCTAAGGTTAGTCTGTAAGCAGGATATACAGCTGTTTAAGTTACTGCTCCTCACCTGTGTTGGTATTTAGATCATTTTTATTTTTGTTTTGTTTTAAGTTTTTTCTCTGTCCATTAATTTGCATTGAGTTTTGAAGTGCCTTCTTGTGTTCTGTTGTGTATTTTGTAGTTTTATTTTTATATTAGTCTTTTTTTTGTCGGTCAGTAGACCCGTGTGTGTTCAGCTTCTCCGTTCTGTTTATCAACCATCCCTCTTGCTCCACCAAGACCCATTAATCACAGTATTTAAGCTCTCTGCTTTCTTTACTGGGTTTTTCTGCTGCTCTCGCTCTGCCTCTTCGCTCTGATTTTGTTTCCTTATTTAATCATTATAAAATCATCTCACTCTTAGGTGATATCTGCTTTTGAGTCATCTCAAATTCCAGTCACACTTGATTCTGAAGGATCTGAAATATTTTCCAGGCTAGAAGGGGCCTGGAGTTCCTGGTGTGCTACATGTTCGGGTGTCTGACAAAAGAAGGCGCAGAGGAGACCAACTGATCAGATGAGCCAAATCACTTTGGCTCATTACATTTGATAAGAATGAGAAGCAACTCTGTCTTTATTTTTTAATAAAATATCTGGTTTCAACTTCAGTGGGACTCATCTCCACACAAATTACTGGAGAGTTTTACAACTCCCCCCCCAAACAACTCAAAATAGCTTGTTTCAAACCTTGCTCTTACGTTCAGACCCTTGGGTCATTTCACAAAAGATTAATAGAAGCTCTGACCTAAATATAAAAACATGTTTCATTCTTCTCCTTTCGACTTTTCCCACCCGAGTGCATATACACAAGAAGCACGCAGTTGATCGGTTTATGTTTGTCATTTCTGTAGCCTTTGTAAATTTACATATTTCAATATATAACCCTTTCTGAAATTCATTTCATTTCAAATAAATACTAACTTAGAAATAAGGCCAAAAGGCATTATTAGTATGGCCTATTTACCACTCTGTGGGTTCGTGACAAGACTCTGTAAATCAAATCCAATGTTTTCACTTGTCACAACATTTAATCTACAGACATGAATTAAAGCCATTTACTGACACAATACATTGCAATGATTTCTCTCTCGAAACATCTATCAAAACAAGAGAGCCTGAAGCTCTGTGGCTGCTAGCGGTACATTTTAGCCATTGCATCAGAGCGCAGAGCAGACGACTTCTCTGTATCTCCTCTAATGACTCTATGGATCCAAGGTAAATACGAAGAAATCTTCATGTAGATGCCGTAGTTGTTTCGGTTGCAGGATTTGTCGTAGGAGAGGATCCCCGCAGCGTACACGTCCCCAGATTGAGCATCTCTGACAGCCAGAGCTCCTCCAGCGTCACCAAAACAAATGTTTTCCTCAAGTTCTGTGGGTCTGGTGCAGAACATGTTGTCGTCCAGACTCGGGGTGTGTGTGGTACGGTCGTATTCTGCTTTACAGTCGGAGTAATTAGCCAGAGGGAGAACAAGGTATTTGAGAAATGCAGCAGGGGTGAGGTGGATCCCCCAGCCCCAGCCAGCGATGACCCCTGACCCGCCCACAACAGTGTCCAGGTCCTGGCCTCTCTCTGGGAGGGGAATCGGAGTCATGATTACAGACTCTTTAAGTCTGATCAGAGCCAGATCGTTGTCCCAGTCAGTCTGATTCTGGAAGCCTGGATGAAGAAAAACCTACAGAAGGAGAAAGTAAATATTTCTTATTTTTAATCTCCATTTTTTGCTGTTTTCTATAAAGAATGTAATAAAAAGTCCTTTAACCTCATATTCCAAAGCTATCAAAACAAACTGTGCTTTGCTACCTAAAGCAATGTCTCACTCTGAATACTTTCCCCGGTGAACAAGTTTTGAACAAGTCGAAAAAAGAATAATTTTCCCTTTTATATTAAGGTTTTCATAATAAGGTTTGAACGCCTAAAGAAATTAAAGTCTAACATGTTTATGAACTGAGGAAGATGAAAGAACAAAGCAAGAAAGTAAAAAAATGTTTCTCTTCCTTTCATAAAAAACGTCATATATCCTTCCTGGATGTCATTTGTCTCACTAACCCTGAAGCTTCAAATCTAAAGTAATTTTATTCCAGCTTCTAAAACATTGAAATGCAACATAGGCACAGTAATGAAAAAAAAGAAGAGTAATAATACCTTGTTTTCTATTTCCTTTCAAATTAACTAACACAAAAATGACAGACATTCAGTAAATGTCTCCTTATCATTATTTAAAGCCATTGTTTTTTAACAAGAAGCCAATTTCTCACCTGATCTACAGCGACTTCTTTGGAGGCGTCGGCTTCTGCCTTTTGTGAGATTCCTAAATATACTTTTGGGATGACAGGATCTTTTCCCTGAGTGTCCTGTCGACTCTTTCTAATAAAGAGGTTCCTTCCAGCCGTCAACACCCAGCGGTCGGCGATGAGAGCGCCACTTGCATACCCGCCGTCCAGCACGCTGTCAGACAGGTAGACCATGGCTTGCCAGGGGACCTGAGGGGCCAACGTCCCACCAACCATCCGCTTCAAATGAAGGAAACCTATTTGGAGGGGAAAATATAAAACCACCATTATAACAAAATTATAAATTGTTATAATTTTATTTTGTTTTCCAGTTGAAAACGTTTTGTCATAAAAAACAAGATAAGTTAAAATATCACGTCTTGATTTTTTGGTGGCCCTTTCATGAAGCACAGGCTGGAAAATCCAAAGGGGGCAGAGGTGACAACAATGGATGTCCAAGTAGAATAAAATTAAGCACCATGGGACAAAGAAAACTAAAATGAACTTGACTCAAAAATGTAAGAAACAGCTGTAAAAGCAAATATGCTTCAAATAAATAAAATATTTATTATAATTTAAGTTGCCTTTCAAAGTGAAACAAGTAAAACTGCAAAATCCACAGCAGCTTAGTTTGTTTGTTTGTTTTTAAATATGACTTTGTTCATAACTAATATCTGGTTTTTAAGTGAAATAAAAGTCTATGCTGATGAATTTATTGTTTGTGTTTAAAGTTCACCAGAGTCTAGGATATACTAAAGTCATTGCTATGAGAGGTAAATTATTCACCAATTTAATATTTTGCATAACATTTGAGATGGGAGGCTATAATGTTCTCAATAAATTTAAGCTTTTTGTAAGCTTTATCTGTTGTAATTGTTAGTGATGAAACTCCTGGCTTGTGATTTATTGCATGAATCTCTATTTGAATTAGATTGTTTGAACTTTCAAAGAAAAAGCTTTGATTCTTTCATTCTGTTTTTCATAAACAGAAAAGAAGAAACAAAGTCCATCTCTGTGTGTTTGATCCTCTTCTCTTTTCTGTGACTGGGATAATTGCGGTTCAAGTGATTGTCTCTTCAAAGCGGTGGCAACATCTTGAATATTTTCTCTGGATTATTCAAGCTGTACTGGTTCTTCCAGATTGTAGGTTTTGTTGCATTTAAATAATTTTTTTTTTCTGAAGAAAAATAATGAATCTGATTGTTTTCCTTTCAGACTCTTGTTGATAAATAAAAAATATTTGAATGAAACAATCTATTAAATTCTGCAGGAGACAGAATTGGAGTTGATCGGTACTGAAGATGCTAAACAGGATCATCTGATCAGGTGTCTTGTTTTGTACAAAGGTGAAGTTAAACTTCTACTCTCAGTCAGTTTTGCTGTCTATACAGAATGTGTAATATCTTCATAAGCATTATGTTGCTATGTGCAACATTATGAAATAAGATTTTTCAAGTCATCTCTTCATTTTGTTAACGGAACTGAAACTTTGTGATTAAATTATCAGGACTCTTCAAAAACATGTCCTGATTTTCTCTTTAAAACTGATCATTTATTAGGTTATAATGAAATATTTTTCAATAGTTTGTTCTTTGGTGAATGATCTAAAGTCATTTTACTAGTCAAGGGCATTAATAAATACATGAATAAACCAACACTCAATGATTTCAAAAGTCACATTTCCTTAGAAGTTTTGTATAATTAGTTTTTTTTTATTCAGCTTTTGACTTTAAAGTATTATAAAGTTACATATTTGTTATAACTATCATGTTGTGACAGCATAACATAAGATAACTAATCTGCGGAAATATTACATCTCTAAGAATGGTGACAATTTTAACGAATATGGAAGAAACATATTTTTGAAAAAGTGACACACTGTCACTTTAAATGGTTAAATTCTTTAAAATTGTGTTGTCTGCTCTTTTCATTTATGAATATCTTTTTTATGCATGTGAAACTTTTAAATCCTGCAAAGCAAATTGACAGAGAAAACTCCAACTCCAATTCAGAGTCTATGTACCGAAGAAGGTCAGCAAATCATGTATTTTACAATAGACATCAAAAAGTCATATGCAACACTTTTACTTTCACCTCTTGCACCAAATGATACAATAAGCTCACAACACTCTGGCTAATCTCATCTTGTTTAAGACTAAATTTACTGCCTGAAATGAGAGACATTTTTAAAACTCTCATTTCTCCTGATCTTGAATTCACCCAAACCTGAAACAGATCTAGTTGATGAAATAAAAACACGACTGAAAACCTCTGGAACAAAATAAATAAAAGGTAGAAAAAAGGAACAACTTATATCAGGATTAAGGAAGATACAGTGGTGTGAAAAAATTAGGACAACATTTAACATCCTGTGTGTTCTTAAAGCATATCATTTAAGAACACACATATGATATATGATATGATATCATACCATATCATATCATATTCTCATCATCATGGGATGATGAGAATATCTAATATTTTAACAGTGCTGAAAAATTAAAGTAAGAAAAATATACTTTGAAACTTAAAGAAAGAAGTTTTATAATTTATTCCAGTAAGCAATACATTATAAAAAACCTATATTTATTTCTACTATGATTTTTTTGTGATAAATTTTTCATACATATTTCCACCTTTAAAGTGAACACAAATCATAGGCAAACACTAAACTGCACTTTCATAGATTAAACTATCTTGTTCATACAAACTTTGTTGCCAAACAAATAAACACAAAAATAATAAAATAAATTTTTCAGTTGTGATCTTTGTCAACGCTGAGCTAAGCAGTGAATGTTTGCGTTACCTGAGTCTTTGGTTGTTCCCTCTGCCAGGACGGCCTGTGTGGCCAGGAGGACCAACGCAAGGAAAAACCTTCAAACGACAACAGAGTCAACTAAGAAAATATCTACTGGATTTATTCATCTGGATCAGCTGAGATAATAAAACTAGACATATATATATATAAAAAATATTGACAAATAAACTACTTAAAAATCAAGGTTATTAATTATTATCATTTTAACCTGTTTAGGCAACTGATCTTTGCTGGAAATTTAAAATTTGGCTTTGTAAAAACTATTTTACACAAGATCTCCAAAGGTTATTGCATAATCTTAACTCAGTTTACCCTTTTCTATGAATTATATTTATCTAAGTTGCAAAGCCTTTGATGTTGTAAATAAAGATAATTGCTTTCAGATTTGGTCTGTGATGCAAAGCAATAAATATTTTAATCTTACTCCTTGTTCACAGCGAGCATGTTCTCCAGTGATGGTGGTAGCCTCTCCTTTTCAGTGCGTTGTGCGTTTCTGGTGCTGAGATATTTATATCTGTTGAAAGATAAAAGACTGATCTGGAAATTTCTGCTTGGCACATGAAAACAGGATTCCCAGTATTTCGAAATGAGCTGCGAAATTACACAATCTTGCAACAGGTTCTTTGGTCTGTTTGATAGTCTTTAAATAGTCAGAAAGAGAAGAAAATACAACAAAACTTTTAAAGTGCAATTCATGAACAATACAAGCTTCTCTTGTAAAATAAAGAATTAGAAAATGTTACATATAGTAACAAACCGGGGCAATAAGAAAGGTTCTGTCTTGCTTTATTTTATGAATTTAGTTCACCTCCTTCATGTTAAAGAGACTGAAAATCTTATGTGCCATTTATATCATGGTTCTGCATCACAGCTTACTGAAAATAAAGACAGGAAAATGACAGGTTGCAGCTTACTGTGCATTCCACTATTTACTGAAAATAAGGCAAATATTGCCTCATTAGGTCTTCCCGCATGAAACAACAACAGAGAGTATCTTGATTTTCCTGGAAGTATTTAAATATGCCAGCAGTCTGACAGAAAATGACTGCAAAGTAGAAAGTCCAACAATATGCTCTGCATATTTATTTGCAAAAGGTCACAGAAAGGCTTTGCAGTTTGATGATTAATGGGAGATAATTCAACCTAATTTGAAGTCCTGTGACATGGACAAAATAGAATAAAGGAAGAAGAAAAAAATTGCAATGCACCACTAAAGTCACAAAGGAGTTCTACTCTTGCTTTTCATCTTTAAATAATAATTGTTCTTACAAGATATCATTAAAATGATAAATTATGACAAAACTAATATTTACAGATACAAAACAAAGCAATAAAAAGTGAATGGTGCTTTGAAGAACTGAAAAATCAAAAGCTAAGCACACCTTGTGCAGAATGTGTATCTTATTAGTATTAAGATCTCAATTTGACTCACATGTGAGGAATGTCACTGAGAGAAAACTGGAGTTTTAACTGAGGGAGAAGATTTATTATTGGTTCTTTTGAATGTGGTGTAGCTTTTCTTAATTGGCTTTGCAGCCTTGGCTCATGACTGGTAATGAGAAAAAACCAGGCACTCATCTCAAATGAAGTCATTTCATTCTGGTGGTGTTAAACATTGCAGCCATGGCTGACCTGAGGCAAAAACATTCCCAGCCTGATTTCATACAAGAACTCTTCAGCTAGAAATTTGCTCACGCCTCTTAGAAATCTTGAGTTTATAGTCTATAGTGTTTCAGGTGGTTCAGACTCCCTGTGATCCCATAAATGTATTTAACTCCTGAATTTAAGGAGTTTTTCACTCATCTGACATGATAGCTACTGTAGTTTGTTTAGATGTCACCAGTTGGTTACACAATGAATAAACATGGCAACAGTAGACATTTCATTTACTCACCTCTTCAAAATAAAGCAAAATGAATCATGTGCGTAGAAGGCAGAAAACCATGCCTTTTTCAATTTCACATTATGTGCAGTACTGCCTGCAAAAGCCCTTCATTTTCATCTATTTATTTATTTTTACATTTTCTCAAACAAAATCCTAAAACTATATATAGTTTTTACAAGACAAACCAACACGCAGCAATAGATAATTGTGAAGTGGAAGCAAATTCATGACTTTTAATTCTGACAAATTTCTGATAAGTGCAGCTCTGATAAATATTGGAATCAAGTTTACAGACACAAGTTGGACATTTGTTGATACCCCAAATATTCAGATGATCTGTAAAAAACAGCAGCTTTACTCTGATGCATATTAGATTTACAGTTTCCTTTCTTTTGAAAGATTGGATATTTTACCAGGTAAAAATCATACATGAAAGGTTCTATGTATAATTTTATAAAGAAAGTCTTTTCATTGTGACTTTGTATTTTAATGGAACCACAATAAAAGGTACAAACTAAAACATAACCCAAAGTGCATGCATGAAAGAAGAAATATATAACTATATATCGGTCTATGTTTTGGTCTGTAATGTAACATTAGTTTAATTTGACCAGACTCACAGGCATTATAAACCCCAGGGTTTCAAATGTAATTTATTCAGCTGAATGTTTCCTGTTTTGTATTAAATTATTCCTGGTATGACTTTTAACAGAACTGTTTTTGCAGCATGTTCCTGAAATGTGCCACCAACCATGATGTACAATAACAAACTTTTGCCCTTTTACACATCTCCAAAACGAGGCCAGGTCAGTTCTTGTTGGAAAGCAGAATCAGATATACAGTATGACCCTTATTCTACAGCAAGGGGACATGTCCTATGGTTATTTATTTGGCAGGTTTACAAAAACGCTTGAGGTTTGAGGTTACATAACACAGTGCTGCATGGACATTGCTGTATGCTGCTTCACTTTGGCCACATAATTACGTCTTCAGCTCTCAAACAACCCTGCTGAAACTTTGACTTTCTGCTTCTGTGTGGCACTGGGATCTTCGAATCTGATGTCCAGTTTTTTCCAGTTGTTTTTAAAGGCAGGATCTCATGGGAGCACAGTTATCTCTGCTTCCCTGAGATAATAAACACAGAGGATGGATGTGGACTCTGTGGACACTACAAAGCCCAGAAGAGCTGGACAAATTCCCCAAGAAAGGATGTTATTAAAACAGTCAACTCTCATTAGTTACTGTTTATGTTGTTAATTTTGCACGGTTTGAACATGTGGACAAAAATAAAAGTGTGCAGCAAAGAAAGAAAATCTTCCCCTAAACATGCTTCCCTATGAGCTGAGGGAAGAGTGAGCTATACAATGAGGCTTGCAGTGACAATAAAAGAAGAGTTCAAGCCTCAAAGACACTAAACATGACAGATGTGTTGGAGTGGAGGAGATGAAAGTGGAGGGACGCACGTCACAGGACAAATGTGGGAGGAAAGAAAGAGAAAGAGGAGCAAAACACAACTGTGGACTTTACCTTGAAGCTCTAGGGAAGTGTGTAGGGGTGTGTGCGTGTGTGTGTATGCATGATGAGGAGGTGGGTGAGGAGGAGAGAGAAAAGCTGTGGTTGGAGGTTTCAGAAGCAGGAGAGAGAGGTGGAGGAGGGAGATGGGAGAGGCTGAATTACAGAAGCAGAGAGCTGGAGTGTCTGAGAGGCTTTGAGCTCCTCTGGAGAACGAACCACGAGGAGCAGAGCTCCACTTCCTCCTGCTACCGGAGAGATTCATACTGGATTTAACTTCCACCAAGTTGACACTTTAAACCTGGATTGTGCTTCCTTTTATGCACCTTTGTCTGCACAAATGCTCCACGGTCGATGACAGTGGAAATGCTGGTAAGATGATCCAGTTAGATTAATTTACTCTCTGTTGCATCATGTTGTGCGTTTTGTAATTTGTATTCAGGAATAATATTTATCTCCAGTGATTGTTTGAATACTGAGTTACTTAAATACCAAATAATTCACTACTAAGCATTGATTTGATTGGTTTGCAGCTGGCACAGGCAGCACAACGACCTACATTGTGATAATCCAATGAATTAAAATAAGGTTTCAAAACAATAATTTAAGTTTTAATACAGCCCCTTTTTACTGTGTTTGTATTACTCAGAGTTGATAAAAATCACTCTAAGTAATAACCAAACCTGATGTGTTAAGACTGAAATGTTTCATCAATGAAACTGTTGGGTGGAGTCTTGTGTAATGTCAGTCCACTGAGTCGTGTTGCTGCTGTTGACACGGCGCAGAGATGATGTCTGTTACCGGCGTGTTAAAGAGACCAGGAGTCACTGAGAGGGAGGAAGAGGCAGGCACATGTCCAGTGTGACAACATTTTCATTTAACTCATTTCAGCTGTCAATTCAGTTCTAATCAGTGGAGTTTAATAGCAGTCTGCAAGTTAATGTTTGAATATTAATAGCTTATTTTAGTTTTGTCTATGCTCAATAATCACTAGAAGATGCTTGGTAGATGAAGTAGTAAGAGTTTCGACTGTGTGCACTTTGAAACAATAGTATTGTATGTTTTTGTTTAGTTTGTTAATATTTCCAGAATTCAGATGCAATTTTAGAGAGAAAGATTATCAGAATTAATTCTACTAGTTTCCAAAAATACAGTTTACCATAGAAATTGAATAATTTTGACATATTCCACTTACTTTGGTGGTTTAATTTCCACTTTGATGTATTCTCACAGATGGATAAAAATAATTTTATATGAGCTTTGTAAGCAAATCTGGTAAATCTACATTATTTTCTTAGTCGTGATGTATTTATTAAGATCTTAGTTTTTTTAAATATTAATATTAGGCAGCTTTTCTACCTCAAATGAACTCTGTGTCTTTCAGTTGTTGAAGTTAGTAGGTAATTTAAAAAGATATTTAAAAATGTAAACAGAATGTAATTCGGCCTGATTTGAAATAAAGTATTATCTAGTGCGTGTTTGTATTTTTGTATTTTTAATTCATTTTATATGTCAACATGTGCATTATACGTATAAACTGCATGCTTTAATAGAAAGCACAAAGGGATTATTCATGCAATAAAGATAAAATATGATCAACATTGTTTATTTAAACAGTGAGCACAGGAATGATGTGAAAAATGTAAGCAAGACCATAATATGGTGACAGACACAAAAAAACCATGAAAGCTTCTTTGTGCCTGTGTGCACTTGTCAAACACAAAGGGAACCTGCACAGACAGGATGACAGGCCAAGATGTGAAGAGAAAGTCCAGATTCAGCCTGCATGCTGCAGCAGAGAAAGCCTTGGGCGGTTCAGTGCAGACCCGTCCAGCACGCTTAGTACTACCCCTGACCTCTGTGTGTTTGTGGGCGACCTGGCCGGAGAGTCCTGACCGGGCCCTGAAGGTCCTCCTGCAAATGCCCGAACCCGTCAGTCAGGGACAAAGCCCTGTCAAATCTCATTCACTGCATGCATGGAAAACAGATATTGAAGCACAAAGTTCTCCAAAGAACAAGAAGTTCTATTTTTAAAGCAACTTCTCCTATTTTGAAGAAAGCAAATATTGTTAACATTCTTTAAGTGCAATACTGAAAATCGATTTCTGCTTTGCTGTGTTTGTTGTGAACGCTTGAGAATTTCTTTAAGATACATTTCTTTAGGATAAAACTATTGAAAATAAAAGTTCATTAAAAGAATGTTGCGCAGCCAAACTGCAGCTGAACACATGCAAACATATTCTCCCTACAACTTTCACTTATTAGACATTTTTTACTACATTGTGTCAGTCCATGCACAGTTAAATCTCTGTCTGTCCACTGGTTGTGAAGACTTTATCTTTCTAACAGCTGCAAGTCGTGTGGGTGTGTGTGTGTGTGTGTGCTCTGCCTCTGCTGTTAGCTCCTTGTGTTACCACGCCTGAGGTTCTGCCTCAGGGATGACTTCCGCTTGTCATCTTTACTCAAGGTAACAGCAGAAACCTCCGAATGAGGCTGATTGTCTGTCCTCTCACAAATAATTATCTTTTTTTTGTTTCTCCACTCTAATGAGCTGTAATAAGTTTAAGTAAACAAATTATGTTCATAGAGAAAAAAGCCTAAATCCGCTGAAAGCATTCCCAAAAACAGAAAAGATAAGCCACATATTTCAAATGTTTGCTATTTGAAATAAATTATTTTCACAAGGGATTTATTTTATAAATTTTTTTTCTTAGATATTATATCGCCTTCAAAGAAATGTGAATCACAGTCAAAAACTCAAATAGATTTGACGTCAAGCTGCAAGGCCTTCCCCTTCCGCCCACTCCACGCGTTTCATGAATTCAGAAGTTTATTTTTTTCTCTGTGTATTTAAAGTCAACTCTCTCAAGGCCTGGCCTTGATGAGTTTCTGCATTGTTGCTACTTGTCAGTGTTTGCTCAGTGGTATGGTTGGAAAACTCAATTCATGGAGAATAAAAGAAATTGTTTGATTTCCTCATCATATGCCTTCCTCTTCCTTAATAGAAAATATTTTAACAAAATGTCTAAATCAGTTTATTCTTTCTCTGAAATAAACTAGATAGTCTTCAAGCGCATATGCAATCTTGGACTTTGTTTATTTCCTAATCAAATTTCACATTATAACAAAGTGGTAGAAATACAACGAAACTAAATTGAGCGTTTAAAACAAAACATCCCATTCTCTCCTCAGAGTGTTTACAGGTAAAACTTTTCTCAACACCCTGAAAAAGATCTAAAATAAACCCACATCAGAAATAAACCCTTTAATTTCCTGGGTTATGGCACAACTTGACACAGATTAATTTTCTTAATCAATCTTGAAAACTTGAGTAACAAGAGAACATACCATTGAGATGTTTGTTCATGTTAATAAATGATAAATTGGCTTTAAAAAAATATTCAAATCTCCAACTCTCACTGCAAACGGTTATTTAAAGTAAGATTGGTCTTCCACAATAAAAGCCTAATTTATTTAAAGGTATAGCACACATATTCACAGGGTGGCAATAACTATGAAGCAGGAAAATGTAATAGATTATGAGCATTTCTTATTCATGTAAGTCTTTACTGTGCATGTACTTAACATAAGCATGGAGCATTTTTTACAACACATTCAGTATATAGATTACTCCGTCGGGACACCAAGTGAAGGAGTCTTTCCTGAATGCTGAAGAATATCATGCTGCCTTCTCTGAATGCTACTGTGATGAGAAGTAAGTCAAACCACAGAAAATAGGATCAGTCAATCAGGCAATCAGTGAGTGATTTCATGAGGGCTCTGTGTAATCTGACACAGCCCACTAGGAGCTGTGCACATATTTTTGAGATCATAACAAGAGTAGGCATCCTGAAAGTAGACGTACAACAACAATTCATGGAGTATAAAAGAACAGGAAACAAACACATTTCTTCATTTTACTTTTGCTTTGCAACACTGATGTAATAATTTGAGATAAAATGTTTCCTTTGGAGTATCGAAATCTGATCAGAAGCTCTTTTATGGCATTGCTTGTAGGTTTTCACATTGAATGAAATAAAAAAAAAATACAAAAAAAAATGCCTGTGGTGATATCTATGTTGAACCTTTAAGAGGCTGCAGGCCATGACCGAACATTTAACATTAAGCCTCCAAAGACAGACTATTTAATTTATAAATACCTGACACCTTTAAATAAAACCAAGTACTTAGTAAACTGGGAGACAAACTAATCAAATAATCATGAAATCGTATTAAATTGTGAATGACGATAATGTTATTGCTTCACAACACGTTTAAAAAGAATTTGGAGCAAAAGAGGATGATACTTGAAGCAATGTGTCAAAATACTGATCGTTTGGATCAAAACTCCAAATTACATGTACTGAACTGCAAGCAAACTATTCCTGAGAAAAATCTGGTCTATTTTAAGGTCACTTATTTTAACATTAGAAACAAAACATCAGAATTTGTTTTTAAAAATCATACACAAAATTCAAGCTCAGTTGAATCACTCATAAAGTGGATCATAGTATAAGGAACAGCAGGGTTGGATTTCAGTAAAGGTCTGACAGATGTTACAACAAAAACTTCAGTTTAAAAGCTCAAGGAGTGCAGCATGCCCTTTTGCAGGTAATTCTTTTTGCACCTGGTATCTAATTGTGTTCCCAGTCAGAGATACATCGAGAATGCTCAGAAGTGGCAAGTCTGACAGGGAAAGATTTTTTTTAATAAAGTTTTTTTGTGGCATGAGTGGCTCTTTATTTGCAGGACTGAGTCACGAAATGGGCAGAAAGAGAAGGAGGAAACACATGCAACAAATATCAAAGGACAGGGACAATAGTTGTGAAAATGTTCCTTTAGTTTTTGAACATTTAACACAATGAAAAATAGTTTCCACTTCTACTGCACTTAGCACTGTAGCATTTGGGAAATAAGGTTGCACCTTTCTGTTTGGACAGAATGTACTGAAATATCAATTTCCCTCTGGGTTTAATAAAATACATTCATTCATTCATTCATTCATTCATTCATTTCCTGCTGAGAACTAAAAAAATACAACTTTATAGTACAAAGTTAATGCACAATAATTAGATAAATGATGGCCATCTATCCATACTTTGTTATTTAGTATATTTTAAAGTGATGAAAGATGAAAATTAATATTTTATTATAAAATATTTGCCAGTGTTAAGGACCACAGCCACTAGCCAGTAGCTAAAATCTGCAAATAGTTGCAAATAGTTCCCTCTAAAAACATTCATAATTGTCTATTTTAGTTATTCAAAGAAAGAATATAGCTTCCAATGCATTAATATACACAACAGAAATCATCTAACATGTAAAGTCCTCCTCTAGATATTAGTCAGAAGGAGGACTTCTGACTAACATATGGACAAGGCATAAATCTATTTTTTCTGTTGTCAGACACAGGAATCATGCAAAGTTTGACATATAATGTGTGAGAACTATTTCACATGAAAATGATTTGTTCTAAGAAATTTGCTGTTGGGTGATTTTCTTCTTCTTTTGTATCTATACTACTGTCACAATACTTCATCTGAAGCCAGTTTTATCACAAACATATGTGGATAAGACAGAAAATGCAGCTTTCTGTCATATTCTTTTGTTTTATCCCACAAACTTCAAGGCAATTATTCATAAGTGAGATTCAGACTGAACACAGGCTTTGGTGGAAGTTAATAAAATATTATCTGTTCTCTGGATTTTTATGAAATACAGAACAGCATGACAGAATAGCAAGAGCATATTTCTGTGAATGTTTGAACTCTAATTCTTTAAATAGTTGAATCTTTGGTAGTTGCTCTTGTGCTCTAAGCCAATCCACAAACATTGCTTTGGTTTTCGCCCTGGTCTGAATATGTCTGCTCCTGTTACTCTGTGTTTTCTTGGACGAGTGTACCCTCCTGCTCTCCAGCCCCCTGAACAACACAGATGATGGAAGGACTCGTGTATTTAATTGTCAGCTGTGAAAGACATTTGGTCCTGAACTTGGAGTTTGGGCACTGACAGGATTGATGCCTCAAACTGTGTTAGAGTCAAGGAATAGCAAGTAACCACAACACACAGACAATAAAACCAGGGTATCCATAGACTAGATTATAACTCACAACAGCACAAAAAACAGCACAAAAAATCTTTTAAATATTTGTTCTTGAGCATATTCCGTTGACAGAAAAGTCAGTCCTTTTCTGTCGTTCTATCGATCTATATATCAAACAAAACAAAAAGACGCTGATGTTGCGGCAACATTAACACACTCAGCCCTGATGCAGCTGAACACTGTGAATCCTAAACAATTAACCTCACTAAACATGAACACACACACTGTTTATGTAAGAATAAAAATGGAAGAACTTTAAATATATGGCAGGACATGATATTTCTCAAAATTCACTTTGTTCTCTTTCATGAAGGGAACTTGTTAGGTCAATGTAGTGCATGCTTTTTCATACACCATCATGCAAAGAAGGGAAAAAAGTGTGACAGAAGCTTTTAATTTGAAAACGGTCCATTCCCAGACACAACATAGTAAGAGACCTATTGTATTTTATTATTTCTGTCTTCCGCTAGAACATTTTGTCACCTCCTTAGTTCATGTAAGAAAAAATAATAATTTCCAAGGTGTCAAATCTGTCAGTCACACTAAGTGGTTTCTCAGACTAATGCTTTGATGCATAAAACAAATAAGAAACTTATCAAAATATTACTTTCAAATCAATTTCTACAGTTTTGGTTTTCTTGCTAAAAGCTTTTTGAGAGATTCTGAAAGTGCGTTGCCATTTACAACGGATAAATATAAATGATGTTTTTGTAAACACGTTGTAAAGGACAAGGTGCAGTTCTGAGAAAAGCAGTCACAGAAAAAATTGAAGTCACTGCGGGCACTTCACAATAGGTGAAATACTAATTTGTATTTTACAGGTTTGGTTTGAAGTTAAGGGGAGAGTTTGTGTCCTTGGACAATCATTACAAACAACTTGATCACGTTCAGCAAAGTAGATGTGGTGTCAGTACCTCTAGACGCTCTCATGTGACAGTTTCTCTTGAATGGCAAAGAATGGTAATTATCTGGGCTGTTTGAAAATAAACAAGAAAATCATGCAGCTAAAATCAACCACCACATGATTATTACATTATCAAAATCTAGCCAAAAATGAATGACTGAAAATACCTTTTTATGAAAGTTTTTTTTGCTATTTTTTTCTAGGAAGCCCAACCACTTTACATCATGGTTTCCTGAGCCGGTTTTCTGCCAGCACTTCACAGAGATTATTACCACTCTGGGCCATGACTGAGCTGCTTCCCAACACCAGCATTCCCGTGGGCACCGCAGCTCTTCTGGTGACCTCTGACTGTCCGTTTAACCTGACTGCGACTGCGCAGACGGGACATGGCTCGGACCAGTCGCTTCCACCCCTCTGCACCCTCTGCTGCTGTGGGATGCTCAACCGCACCCTCGCTGTGGCCTTCATGGTCAGCCTGGCGTTTGCTATTGTGGTTGGAAATGTGGTTACTCTAACAGTCTTTGTGCAAACTAGGCAGTCGAGAACACCACAAGGGTACTTGAAAGGTAACTTTGTAGTTGTTTTTCATCTTGTATTTCTTTTTTTTCTCATGAGATAAAGTTGACCAGATTAAAAGCCTGATTGTCAACCATTTAAACTAAATAATGCTTTTTTTCTTTGTTAATCTTGTTGACAGTGTCTCTGGCCATAGCAGACATGATGGTGGGTGTTGTCGTGGTTCCTTTCTCTGTTTTCACTGAAATCTCTCTGATGGTGACCAGCGCTCCTCCCTTGTGGTACCAGGGTGGCACATCGGCATCCTTCAGTGACATGGAGAGCCCCTGGCAGCCCTGCATGCTGATTGGTCCTGTGTTTGCGGGATGCACCTTTGTCTCCATCAGCACCATCTTCCTAATGACTCTGGAGCGCAGCGTGGCCATCCTGTGGCCGCTCCACAAAGACGCGCTGGTGACCAGAAGACGAACATTGCTCCTCATCCTGCTGTCCTGGGCAGCCAGCTTCCTGCTGGCTCTCACCCCTCTCATCTTCAGCAGCAACTTTACTTTGGAGTACAATGAGTGCAGTCGCATGTGTAACTACGCCCCACTGTTGTTTGGAGGCCAGCTCCCTCCAGATGCCAACATTTTGCTGCTGTTCCCAGCATTCGACTTCACACTTCTGGGTGGCACATTAGCAGTTAATGTTGTGTCCTTCACAAGCATTCGCCGATACACCCAAAAACGCAAACTGCTCTCGGAGGGGAGTCTGAGTGACGGAGGAGGAGGAGGATGCTCCCACAGACCATCATTCTCAGACATTAAAGCTGCAAAGACAATTGGCATACTGACATTTGCCTTCACAACATCCTTCTCTCCCATCGCGGTGTTTGTGCTGGGAAATGTGGTGGGATACACGTGGTGCAACTTTTCTTTTCTCGCCTTCTGGATTCTGACAGGAAACAGCTGCTGTAATGTCATCATCTACAGTGTGAGGGACCACCGCTTCAGGAAGGGTGTGACCCTGCTTTTTCAAAGAGAGCAGTCCCCTCCCCAAGGTGAGAAGACCTGAGGACCATGTTAATCTCTTTTGTTTTAGGAAGCAAATTTTTTGTGGCTCTGGTCCAAAATATTAAATGATTGCAATTGTTTTATCCAAATGAGGATCAATGTGCAGAGTCGGAGCTTTGCAGAAGGGAGAAAATGTGGAAACAGTCCATGTTTTTTCCAAATCTACTTTGGTCTGGGCAATCATGCAGGTTGGGAGCTTTTACCACAAAGACACGGTTTCAAGTCCAGTTGCAAACAAATCCAGCTGAATCAACCACAGGTCAACGTTTCAGAGTTGTATGAATGTTTCAAGTTGCAGTAACACTTACTCAGCTGAGAATGTAGTAAAATTGAGAAGATCATAATTTTCAGTTGCAAGTCAGAGTCGAAGATGCCATTGTTTTAACTTTCATACACATTCAAAGATTTAAGAATGCTGTTCTTGGTTTTACCATACAGAGACAAAGAGTGGTAAAGTACATCATTATAAATTGCTATTATTTCAGAGGAAGTGATGCAGTTCTTCCTCTGATTGATCTCAGTCTATTCATAAACTAAAGGTGAGTTACTGTAAGGTCACAATGAGGGTGGAAGTGTCCAAAACTGCAGGTCACTGATTGACCACTGGATGCCAGCTTTGAAAACAGAAGAAAAAATTATATGCAGTGAATCTTTTGTTATTCGTTTGCACTGCTTTGCTAAGACATTACTGCACTTTGAAGTTTTCCATGTTTTGTCATACTAAAACCTCAACACCAAAATAATTCTGTTCTTATCAAACTTTTTGATTTAAAAATCTAAATAATGTGCTATTGTCTTTGTTTTGAAACTCCTAAATACAATCAAGCACAACCAGTTGCAGTCAGAAGTTGCCTAATTGTTAAAAACAGTCAATCTGTGTATAATTTAATATCTGTTTAAAACCAAGGCTGCATCCATAAAAACTAGACAGGTTAATTATAGAATTGAATTGATTTAAAATGTATTTGTTAGATAGTGATCTGAGAGGCAAATCCTTGTTGTAACTGCTGCATAATAGAAATACATGATATCCAATGATTTTTAATAAGATCCCAGACTGACTCAGCTACTTTTGAATTTTAGCCATCATGGCTCTATGAAAAACTAATGAAGTCACTCTTGCTCTTTCTGTGGCTTTTATTGAACTGTCTGTAAGGGATCACAGAACAAGTCAATTTTATTAATTTACTTTAGGCTGATTATGTTAAAACTGGAAACTTCTGTCTTCATTCTGGAAACAGCTAAAAGCAGGAGTGATTTATTTTGGTGTTTTTCTGGGCTGGAGTGAGTCTACCTTGAGTGAAAGAGGTCGGGTATCTTGGTATCAAGTCTTAGTGAGATGGAGCAGGAAATGGTTTGACATATAAGAGCTTCATCTGCAGTAACCTTGGTTTTTCTCCAGTCTGAACAGGAGAAAAGCCAGCTCAGACTTTTGGTCTAACTTCTCCAGTTAGACCAAAAGGCTAACCTCACACTTTTTGGTACATCTGCATTCAAGACATCACCTGCAGTCATGAGATGTGGATTGGGACTAAAAGAATAAGGAGTCTGACACAAGTGGCTGAAATGAATTTCATTAAGTTGAAGGCATGGCTCCACCCTAAACATAAGGAGAGGAACTTCATTAAACTGAAAAAGAAATGCTGCTCCTCTTCATCAACAAGAGCCATCGAGCTCTGGAGAGGATAGGGAGAAAAATGGTTTTGTTCCCGTCCTGGATCTGTTATTTCTGCGATCCAGCTACAAAGGCAGCTGGTCAGTATCATTTGTCATTTCTCTCTATGGTAATTTAAATTTTTTGTACAAAGATTTCATACAAAATAATTTCTCTAGACAATAATATAGTTAGACTACCTGAGAATTTTGCATTTTGTATGAATTTTTACTTCCAGTTTGCAAGCATACTTCATTATAAAGAGTGATAACTTAGCACTGTTGCCTCCCAGAAAGGAGGGGCTACTAGAGGCTTTTATGTGTGGAGTTTGTATTTTCTGATCCATGCATGAATAGATTATCTTCATCCTACCACCGACAAACATGCATGTTATGTTAAGTCAGTGCTTCTCAATTCCAATCCTCAGGCCCCCCTGCTCTGCATGTTTTAGATGTGCCTCTATTTCAGAACAACTGATCCAAATGATTGCATGACCTCTTCTGCAGTCATCAAAAACTACAGAAGCCTGTTAATCACCCACAGATTCAATCCAGGTGTGGCAGAAGGGAAACACCTAAAACATGCAGGGCAGGGGTCCCTGAGGACTAGAATTGAGAAACACTGTGTTGTTGACACTCTAACTTGCTCCTAGGAGTGAGTGTTTTTGTGTGTGTGTGCCACTAGAGACATGCAAGAACCCCCATATAGCCCTGCATAATATAAGTGGATTTAGAGAATGGATGGCATATGGGTATAAAATGGGGTACCAAATGATGAGGGGGCTCTATGCTGCATAAGTGGACAAAAATGGAAGACTAAATGAGAACCTGTTTCCACCTATCATCCATCTTTGTGCTTATCAAACCATTTCCTGGCTTTACTCTCATGTTTACAGTCATAAAAATGTTTCATTCTTCTGCAAACAGCTAGGTTCTGACGTTTTTCAGTAACTAAAATAAACAGCGAAAGTCAAATTATGCATATTTGACCACTAGACAGCTGAAAGGTTTAAACTAAACACAAATACTGTAGATCACAAGCAGGCAGGTCCATGTCCTGAATAAAATTCATGTCCTTACAGATTTATTATTTATTTTTCCATCTCTCAGGCCTTTCTCTGAATTCAGAAATTAACCTTGTATTTATTTTTGCTTGTGTGCGACTGCCTCTCAATTAAAGTTCATGTTTAGAAATGTTAATTTGACCCTACTGCGATAATTGAATTTTACTTTTGCAATAATCTGCCTCAGAAGTGCACTTTATGAGCTCCTATGTCAGCCATTAGCATTATGCCATGAGTTAGCATCATGCCAAACAGGTTTTATTTAAGTTTTTTTATATTATTAAACCTTGTTTTTATTGAGATAATAAAGCATTTTCTGTATATTTATGACTATCTGAATGGGTTACATCACAGATGTGTAGAGTAAGAGATTATAATCAGAGCAGACCCTCGTACTGTGCAGCTTGTCTCTTCAGGCTATGATGTATTTGTAACATTAAGCGATGTGTATGATGTCTTGTTTGTTGCCGTATTGTAGAGTCTGAATATATGATAAAAGGTATAAATGAGCTCAACAGCAATCTGAAGAATAAAATTGTCTCATTAAACCACAATAACGTATTTGCATTTTTTTGTCTAGAAAATAATGCTTCCAGTGAAACCAAATGTGTTTATATTAAGACTATTTTAATAGCTCTGTGGTGAGTCTCTTATTTGTGACCTGGCGATGTGCAACAACAATATTCTTTATACAAGCCAGTTTTTTTTTTTTTTTTCAAACTTTAAAATAAATAACACCAACATAATCAGTAGCCAGTAAAATGTAAATTCTGTTGAAAGAAAAAGGAAACTCATGTCTCTTGACAGGCTTTGCAACCACCTTGAAAAATGGACGTTTGATTAGTAATTAAAGTCAGAAAAAGTGCCTGAAACTCAGATGTGAGCAACGTCTACAGAACATGGTATG
This sequence comes from Brachyrhaphis roseni, assembly GCA_903066815.1. Classification (NCBI taxonomy): domain Eukaryota; kingdom Metazoa; phylum Chordata; class Actinopteri; order Cyprinodontiformes; family Poeciliidae; genus Brachyrhaphis; species Brachyrhaphis roseni. The sequence goes on from CAEFZY010040376.1 coordinate 114,912, forward strand.
GATAATGTATTAACATTAACATACATCGGCTCCAACCAAAAGCCACGTAGTCCACTCAGGTGTTTCTGCCTTTCACATGCAGCTCTGATGCAGGATTTAAAGATTAAAGAATAATTCAGATTTCTGAAGGTCTTCTGTGAAATAGCTGCCAGTATTTTACCTACAGAAGACAATATTTTATAAAATGTTTGAATAAACAAATATCCCAGTCAGCCAATGGATATTTTTTGCACGTCAAGGGGGTGGCTGATCAGAAAGAGTAAGATGATAATCTTTGCAAGAACATTAATTTTCACAGATGAACGTTCAGCTGAAGATAAAAGAAGAAGTAATATTTATTGCAAAATGTTTCAGAAAGTTCAAAAGCAACTTGTAAAAATGCAGAGGAGAGTAGATCTCCTCTGATTTGTCACCTTCTATCTCTTGAATATAAGCAGATTTCCACTGTAGCAACACCTACTGCTTAAAAGGAGAATTGCAGCGAGCATCGTAAGGTTGAGTGAGCAGCATGGAAGGCAACATCAATAATGCTGATTCCAGAGCTCAACTTGCCCAAATTGCAGCCGTATGAAAACAATCTAAACCTCAAAATATATTATTAGCGTGAGCCATAATGATAGTGAGCTTATGCAACACATCTTTGTATCACATCATTATTTGCTTTATCACTGGTAATATACTGGGGATGCTTGTTGCACCAATCTGACAGATCAGCTAAGACTGTCTTATGAGCTACATTTAAAAACACCAGATAAAAGTGAATGCCACAGAAATGTGCTTTACATTTTCCAGAAAGATAAGGTGACATTGATATGATGCAGACAATTGAACAGCTACTGGTTAGACAAAGAACAAACACCGGACACAAAGAAGAAGGGGCGAAGCAGACAGGAAGTTTACATCCCAGTTCCTGCTGAGTGGAAAGTGACAAGGACTCAACTTCATGGACTGTCCAGCAGAGACACCAACACTCCACCAAAGATGGACAATCCACTCATATACTCTGATACTTCTCACAACCCCTCTTTTGAAACTCTGCATTGACCCTTTAAGATAATAATAAAATATTAAAACGAGTTGATTTGCATGGTTAGATATAGCATAAAAAAATCCTTCATTGTTTTTTTGCTCACCCAGAAACACTAAACTCAAACATGGCGCTTATTTTGGGTGAACTGCACTTATGAAAAGTCAGTGGCAGTATCTATGATTAGGTTGGCAGCTTTTACTGTGGCAAAACTATTTGATGCCTTGATATGGAAACTCTTAGTGATGATATTCAAACAGAGCAATATGAATAAAACAATCTTAAAGTGAAGTGAAACATTAAACACTTTGCTTTTAGGCAGCTTTCAAAGTAATTTATCAAAAAGCTTCCCTTGAAATTATACACAGTGGGTGAATGAAAATAATGTCTTTCAGTCCTAATATTTCAGCACTTGTAAGAAAATCTGCTCTGGTTGCCAAAGAATAAGCTATTTTCAAACCTGTTAACCAAAATAAAACAGCTTTGTGGCGCCCACATAAACATAAACATAAACACTAAAGAGATACAATAAAATTCAACCTACAAGATTTTATTGTAGATCAATAAATAACAATACAAGCATTGTTCATTCTGGAAAAATCCCCTTGAAATAAGGATATTTCATTTACCAGCAAAATGGAGGCATGTGAGAGGCCAGCTGAGGACACACTGGAGATCTGAGGGAGTGTTTTTCTTTCTCACTGATTATTTTTTATCCTCTAAAGGATAAAGAGTTATTGAACATATAAACAGTACAAGCTTGTTAATGTGTTAACACTATGCCAAATAAGATTCCAGAAATATTGTTTTCCTCTCTACAATTTTGATTTTAGGCAATTAATAATCAGTGGCAAACATGGAGAACTTTAGAGCCTCAAAAAAATAAACATGCATTTCAGTGAAACGAGTGTTTGACATCACAGACAGTCATGTTTTTTTGTGAGATTGTAAGTCGCACACAGCAACACAGCAGTTTGTTTTCCAGAAATGTATTGTTTGTCAGTATGCAAAGTCTGGCCCTGTCTACGCACTCTTTCCTAGGTTTCATGTTTGTCTTCTGAACATCTGACAGCGATTGGTGTTTGAATCTTTAATGGACCGACTCAAACTAACGCCCAAGTACAGTGAAAGCTATGATGAAATGGACGGAGTTTCCCACCTGGATATTTTGTTTACGGTTTGAATATTATTATTATTATCATTATTTATTTATTTAACTAATATGTTATCTGGTATCTATGTTAAAGAATCTTCAAATATGTGAAATATCTGAGATCCAATGAAAATGACCACAAACACAGTATGGATATTGCCGGTGTGAAATAGTATGCAGAACATAAAACACCAAACTCCAACTCTTACACACTCACATACAGCCCACAAACACACATTAGCATGGTGCTTTTCATACTTGTAGTACTTCTGCAACAAGGATGCCACAATATAACCACATGGAGGGCTGTAGGTGGGAAAAAATCTGAATAAAATACATTACTTATGTCATTAACAATATGTTCCATTAAAGCTGCATTGTGTCTTACAGAGTGGAGAATATTAGCAGGGTACAAATAGCAAAAACACTGATTTGCAGGTAAACAAATAAGTGGTTATTTGTTAGTCAGAATAATTTAAATGTGGGCAAATCTCTGGTGATACCGTGAGAGACTGTATCACTCCACAGTTGCACAGTAGAGCTGAGCTATACTCTCAGTCACGAAGTTCAGGTGCTTAAAAGAACATTTCTAGTTGACAGGTGTTAAAGGTTTCTTTCTCCTTTGTATTATTAACAAGGCAACAAAATTTTTTAGCTTAGACACTCTCTGTGTCGTTGCACTTGTACCACAACCACACATTCATAGGCACAGAGATGCCTCCAGCAAGAAACACTGTAGATGATAGGTCAGAGAACTTTAGAGCCTCTGCAAGGTTATGCTTTCTTGTTTGTCCTATTTGTTTTTTTGGTTTTTTTTGTTTTTTATTTCCTCTCATTTCATTGTCCCTATGAATTTTTAATTGTCTCCCTAAGCTCTTAAGCCAAGAGATGTGTGTCAGAACCAATAAAGCGCAGAGACCACCTGTGGCTGGTATCCGTTTTTGACTCAGCAGAGGAAAGGACAAAGGCAGAGCTGGCTCTGAGGGACGACGGGGAGCTTAGTGATACCGGGTTTTATCCACAGGGGCAACGGCAACCCATGTCAGAACCAGGTTTGAAAAAGTCAAACAAATCCACATGATCTCTTCATCAGCTTCAGACATTCCTCACTCTAATTGTACTTTTTAATACTATTTGCTGGGGAACCGCCACAGAAAATAAATAGGCAAAATATATCAGCCTTAAAGGGACAGTTCAACATTTTTGAAGAGAGGTTGAGCTAAAAGGCTGTTAGGATCGAATCTTATGTCTTAAGTGAAGAACTCGCTTTGTCTCATCATTTTAGTGTAAAACCATATTAGTTGGTACATAAAGCTAATGTTTGAACTTAACCCAGGACAGTGAACCACCACCAGATTATTGTTAATTAAATTTATAACGGCTTGAGTACAAACAGGAAGAAACTTTCGTTTTGCAAACCTCTGATTTCTAAATCGTGCCCATGTTTTGCTGCATGATGTTTTCAGGCCAAAATTTTCAGATGACAGTTAATCTGGAAATTAATTTGATCTTCAAACTCTTGCAGTTACAAATTAAATAAAAAAAAAATTATTTATTTTGCTTTTATTCTTTTTAGAAACTGCTTGTCAGTTGGAAGCAGAAAGATCCTGTAGATCTTATTGAAAAATTCATTTTCAAATAGTCTGCTTACTATTTTAAAAATTTGCCTTTTAAAAAAATCATAAGCCTATACTCTTTGTTGTGTGTGTGAGCTCATCTTGAATTTTTCTCCCTCATTAATACTGCAACTCATTTACTTTTAAAAAATGATGAGCACTAAGTGCAGAAAGAAAAAATAAACCGTGGGGTTGACATGGTTCATGTTTGCAGTTTGCTTCTTGTGACAGTCCATGGAGATGAGATGAAAATCTTATAAAAAAATTATAACTCCATATTTATCTGCCACAATATAAAGTCCCTCTATTTCAAATTATGTGAGTTATATTATCCATCTACAACTACAGAGACCTCATTGGTGCTAGCTGACTTGCACCGTCTCCCAGGTCGAGGAAACAGCTGTGGGCACGATGTCAGACCAACCTGGAGGCTCTGCTTAAGTTGTCTGCTATAAATACACACATATATGCACAGTTCACCCAAAGTCTCTACAATCAGTTCTCTGTTGCACTTAGCTTGAGTGTTTCTATCACTGCAGCCTGTCGTCATGCTGAGAGGTTTCTGCTTTAATATTTATCAGTGGAGTTTTACTCTGTTTGTGAAAGGTGTCACCATGACGTCTCTGACAAACAATATGGACATGCTTATCGTATCTAGTTTAAAAAAATGTTAAAAACAGTTTCATAATGACAAACTAAACAAGTATTTTCTTCTTTTTTTATGGAGTCTAGCAAAACATACATAGTGAAATCATACCAGCAAACTGCTTATTCTAACTCATTGAGTTGTTTGAGTTTTATTTAATAGTTCCATGTATTTGTGGATTATATATTAAAAAAGCAGCATATTTCTGATGTCTTTCTCTACGCTTGCTTCACGGCATCTTGGGCTGAGCATTGTGATGAAGTCTCATGTGGCTTTACTGCACGGCTTACAGTCAGCGGCTCACTTTACCAGGTCTAGGAATTATATAAAGTTATAATGAGATATATAGTCAAAACTGCATTATTTCAAAAACTTCTCCAGCAAGTTCTTTAAAATTTTTCCATGTTATGTATATTTTATAAATCACACAGACCATAATGTAAACAGCAGCACAATACAATAACTTCCAAATAGTGTATATGAAATAAAAATTCAATATCCAGATTTCTGTTCATCACTAAAGATTGTTATAAAATTCTCCCCAATTTCAAGAATTCTCTCTTTAATGTTTACAATTTAATTCATACATGTATATAAATAGAAATCTCTATCTATCTATCTATCTATCTATCTATCTATCTATCTATCTATCTATCTATCTATCTATCTATCTATCTATCTAT
>CAEFZY010040377.1:0-33154 GCA_903066815.1 Brachyrhaphis roseni
GTTGAAATGCTGTTTAAATGTCTCTCTCAAAAAAAGTCTGAATTGTATATTACTACCCCATATGATAATTTTCTCCAAATATCAGATTTTTCCTGCAACTACAACTTAATTTGAGCCTGAGAGGGTTGTGTGCTGGCTATTTTAAACAGTCTGCAATCCAAATGTTTGTTTCCTGGATGTTCACTGATCCCATGTTGATATGGAGATAATTTACTAGCTCCATATAAACATGTAGAAACATAGTCGTGCATAGCTGTGAAATAGAAGAAAAAATCACGTTAATAAACTTTTTGAAAAGTGACATGCAAATATCAATGTCCTTTACTGTGATAGCTCCCTTTATGAATATCCTAATTAATTTGATCCCAGTATAAATCAGCTGTTAAATGCCTCCATGCCTCCAGGCGTCAAACTCGCAACCTGCAGGTTAAGTTTAGCCTGCCACTAGTACCTATGTGGCCCTCTAGAGCAGTGATGTCCATACCTTTTGACCCTGGGGTCAAAACTGGCAAATTTATACTACTTGCAAGCCACAAAATTAATTAAAAATGCAAAAGTTGTTTTGTTTTACCTGCTCTATAATAAAAAAAAAAATGCAAGAAATCTATAAATCTAACTTAAAGATCCAATTATAAAAAGTCTCTGGATTGTTATCTTAAAAGAAAAATGGTCGATTTCTAAATTTTTGGGCTCACCAGTTTATTTCTGATTTGTTCTTGGCTTATGTTTAGGAGGGTTAATCAGAATCATTTCAAGGGCCACAATAGCATCCCAGCCACACTTTGGACACCGAGGCTCTACAGCCACATAAATTGACAGTTGTGTGCCTAAATTTTATTTTAACAATCCGAACAATTTTAATATGTAAAGAACCAAATTAAATCAGTGTGAAAAGAGCAGTGGTGTTCAAACCTTTTGACCCTGGGTTCAAAACTGGCAAATTTAAAATACTTGCAAGCCACAAAATTCATTAAATTAAAAATGCAAAATTGGTGATTATAGATACTCTCTATTCAACCTGACTGAGCATGAACTTTCATTTCAGAGAAAACGTAACAGACGTTTTAGTGTGTCGATATGTGGGTGCGGTAAGAATACACCAAAAAAAAGATCTGCAGCTGTGATCTCAACAACAGTGGTTGTTGCAGTTTTTAATAAGATCATAACACCCATCTTTCCTTTTCCTTCCTCTTCTCAATTTTATTTTCCAAGGGACACAACTAAAATATTTAAATGCCTTATACATTAACCCTTTCACTGAAAGTGAATTTAAATAATCAGATGCAAGCAGAAAAAATATATTTTATGAAAGTCTGTAAAATAAATGGTACATATATTTACGGTACATATGACAAGAAAAATATTTTGGATCACAAAATGAAAAACAGTAAAACCTAAGCTGTTTTTTTCCCCCAGTGACAATGATTCAAACAAATCTGAAAAATAAAAATACCCCTCTAGTTTAAAACAAAAGGCAAACCAAGAACAACTTAAAGAATGAAAGTAAAGACACCACATTTTCAAATGACTTGAGTAAATGGCAAAAACAGCTGAGTTTTTTAGTGACAACTGAACAAAGAAAACATACAGAAACAACACAAAATTTCACAGGAAATTCACAAAAGCTGGAAAAAGCATCAACTATTCACAAATGAAGTTGTGCAATTAAGGTACAAGGATACTTTATTGAAATAAACCATTTTAGTGTCTAATCTGAGTAAAAACAAATCAAATGTATTAATTTGTAATCTGAATGTCTAAATCACAAAGACATGAAGTAATTTCTTATGTAAACAGTTGAAATGAAATGAAAAGGATGACAAATTACTATAAGGTGCACTCAAATAATAAACAGTTCAAAAGAAAATAGCGTAAACTTTTCAAAGCCAGGACATGTTCATCTGGGTTCCACAACCTTGATATGAAGGCACATTTGTGTCTTGCATTTCAAAAATGTAACATTTCTCCTTTTTGGTTTAGACTGAATATTCGGTAGACCGAAGAGAAAAGTCCTGAAGTAACACTAAATGAAGCTACAGATGCAAAAGTGTACAGATGTACATTTGACAATCAATAAAAACTAGGAGTGCACCTATTGCAGTTTTCTGGCCGAAAAAGCCTAACCTACCGATATCGATTTTGGTTCCGATTTCCGACAGTTTCTGAAGTCTGAAATCCTGCTAAATATAACAAGGTCACCGAGTTGGCAACAGTGTGGCAACTATTGTAAACTGCAAACATGACCTCAGAGGTGTGTCTGTCAATCAAGTCACTGTCACGGCATAGACAGATAAGATCGGTGGACAAGAGGGGCTGAACATGATAGCATGGGCCAATCACAGATCTCCCAAAGTGAAGTAAATCAGAGCCAATTTATTGACTGGATGATTTATTGGCGCAATTGTAATAGAAACCAAACCCTATGAACTCTACCACATATAAGCTATTGTTTGTTTTTTTAATATAACATTTTCCTAACTGATGAGAGAGTAAGTGTTCCCTTTTATAAAGAATGCTTAGAAAAAAAGTATTTCAGCAGTGTATTAAAAACTAATACACACTTTTTACAACACTACAAAAACAAGAGTATGACAAAATGGAAAAAAGTTTAAAGCACTTCTGCAAGAACCTGGCAGATATTTGAGGTGTTGAGCATAGACATGAAAGCACCTTGTTCAAAGTCTGAAGGTGAATGAAGGAGTCCAGTAGGTTCAGCTGGACTTAAAAGGCAAACAGGAAGTTTTGAGGCATCTTCATAAAGCTTAAAGATTTCTGCACATTTTAAAAACTCAAGTCAGACAGGGCTTCATGTCTCATTCCCCCAAGATGTGTAAGGAGCCACAAGCAAACTGAAATCAGACAATATTTACATGCATGTATGCTGAATGTTTATGCAAAACAAGTCAAAGGGCATCAACACGTTGTACTTCGAGACAACTGAACACAACAGATGCTCAACATTATATTACATTGCCATGTTTACCATCAAACTGAAGGAATAAACACTTTCTCTTCAGGTTCTGCCAATGTCAGGAACGTTGTAGTTTATTTATGGTATGAAGTACTTTTACCCGGTCGTGGGTGGTGCAACATAATCTGGGTTGTATGCAGGCTGTGCCAGGAAGTCCGCGTGAGAGGATGGAGCATTTGGCTGTGGGTAGGTAGGAGGATGTAGAGGATACGCTGGCTGTCCGGGGTTGTACGCAGCCTGGCTGTAAGGCATGGGCTGGTTGGGAGGGTAGGCTGGACCGACTGGAAATAGAAGGGAAAAAGCAGAAGAATGAATTGGCCAGAAATATCCTTTTACCACATGAGAGGTCTGCGACATTCAGTAAACGGAAATTATCCATTTCCTTTTACTTAAAAAAAAAAACAAAAAAACTCAAACATAACCTAGTAGTTAATCCACCTCCTCTCCTGCTATTCTGGAGTAACAAGATGACACAAAAGCAGCCAGGCTTGTAAAATCAGCAAATAGCTGAAAAATAAGTTATTGCAACATTCGAGTTAAATGAAGGCATATTTATTGATGCATTTTAAGAACTGGCGGAACTTGACTAAAACTTTTAATCAAGTTAATTGCAGGGTCTGTAATAAATGAATCACAATTTATCAAATTTTAATCAAAAACCATATAACCGACAAGTTAAACATGTTTAATTCAAATACCCTCTTTGCTACTAAAATATTGACTTTGAGATATATGAGCTCAACAACAAAAATGTTTTGTTTTTAATCTATTAGTTATCCTACCATTAGATTGTTGAAAAGTGCTATTTTATTAATTGTGCCTTCAACTGTAAACCCCACCCCAAAAGACATCTTTTTAAAAGCAAGATACATTTGCAAATACACTCCAGGATATAGATTTCTATTTTTGGAGACATGTTCTGATGAAGCTAAAGTGGAAATGTTTGGCCAGAATGATCATTGTTATATTTAGAAGAAAAAGGAAGATGCTTGAAAACCTGAGAACACCATCCCAACTATATGGGGGTGGCAGCATCATGTTGCGTGGGTGTTTTGCTGCAAGAGGGACTGGTAAACTTCATAAAATTCACTCTATTGCAGAATAAATGTTTGCATTTAGTTTCCAGTCCCTGAAAAAGACGCTTAGTCACTGTCATGCTAGCTTTACTGCAGACCAGACAATACATTAATGAAATATTTATCCTCTGGATCACTGCTTACACTTGAAGAAAGTTGTTCAGACGAAATTTTAACCTGACAGCAGCAGAAATTGAGAAATCTAGTATTGCTATAAAGCGACATAAATACTACACTGAGAAAAAAGGCTGACTAAATACTCTTATGTAATTTTAGATATGTGATAACATTTGCATGACAGTTGTAGATTTTAAAAAAATATTGTAGACTGGATATATTTATTTAAGACAACCACAAACATGTGGCCAGCTTCCAGGCTTTTCTTGTTCATCTGGACTCAAGTAACAATTCACACTCACTGGCTTCCTGATAAGGTGGTGGTGGTCCTGGGGTGAACGCTTGTCCTTTATAAGGCGACGTAGGCATGGGTTGTGTTCCATAGCCAGGCTGAACTGGCATGGGCTGGTAGGGCGGATACTGGGCCGCCTGGTAGGGCAGGGGCTGTCCAGGCACTGACACTGGCTGCTGGGGGTACTGCTGAGGAGCAGAGGTCACCACTGTGGTATGGGTGGTAGTAGCTACCACAGCTGTAAGAAAACCACAAGCAAGGATGATGAATGTCTGAAAAAATTAAAATGCACAATTCTCATAACAGGATTCGGTAGGAAAGAATCTAAGGAACACAATCTAAGGAAATGCTTAGTTAAAAAAGTCTATTGATTTCACTGAATGTGATAAATCAAAAGGTGTTCCTAACATGGAAAAGTTACAATAGATAACACATAACTATACCCATCAATTGAAACCACAAGATGTTAAATAAATGTTAATTTATAGTATCATAAATCTATTTTAATCTCTTTCTCGTTCACATCGGAGAATAAGCAAACTTTTAGTTTTATCATTATTTTGCCATAAGGAGTGTTTTTGTACTCAATGCTGAAAGATTTTTTTTTAGAAAGACTGAAACAGTTAAAGATCAGAGACTAGTCAATTATGCTTTATAAGTGAGCATAAAACATGAATATATGACGACTATCAAAAGAACAGAAGTTTAGGTCTTCTACTGAATAGAAGTCATTTTTCAAAAATAAAAAAATGACAAATCAACATCTATAATGAAAAGAAACCTCACACTATTTCTGCTTGAAGCCCGAGGTGCAATGAAGAAAATGTCTATATCTATCCTTTAAAGAAAGGGTGGGCATCTTTACAACCGTTTCCTGTAAGTGACGTCAACAGTTCTTGAGGTTTCCCCTCAATGGTTGTCATGGAAACAATGACTCAGACTGAACATTCCTGTATCTGATCCCAGAATGCAGGGCCAGAAAGCCACGTCGTCGGGCTTACTTATGTTTTATGCTTAAAGTAGCTGCTTTTTTTTGTTTATTTTCTTTAGTAGCAGCTTTTTATATTTTCTGTATTGCATTTTTTAGTCTTGTGGTTCACTATCCTTCTCTATAATGTCTGAACATACTATTTGTTTTTCTACTTAACCTGCTGGAAGTAAATATAGTTTAAGGGCTTTTTGAATAAAAATACTATCAGTCTTGTCTAAAATTTAAAACAAACACCTCTGCAAAAGTCCAAAAGTCCAATTGGTCAGAGCCAAACAACAACTGCAGTTAAACCTTAACATTAAATGTTTAGCGGAATATTTACATGTCTGGCATCAGCCTTATGGAGCATTTAGCAAAAGAAACCACATGCCACACAACCTAGAAAATTACGTACTTGTGCATGATACTAGTTATTTACTTTTAATTCAGAAAAATGTGCGATGAGGTCATTATTTTAGTAATACAATGAATGTATTACTAAAATAATGACCTCATCCCACATTTTTCATGAGAAATATTCCTTTTTTCAGTAAATCTTATAAAAGGACTAAACAAGGACATTTTCAACCCTTACTGTGCCTGTAGCACTCAACTTTCTGCTAAAGATATCAATCCTTTACAAAAAAATTATTTTTAAAAGCAGACAAATAGATGTCCATAACAGCAGCTACAGTTGTTTTAGGTCAACACCTAAAATGATTTGATCTAAATCATTTTAGGTCAACAGCTTACTAGCAATTAGTCAGCGGTTTTAATACTAGAGTCTCTACACATTTCATTTCAAAATGTTTGCAAGTAAACAAGCATTCACCTTGATCCGGTTAAACAGACATTGCTTCATTCCACAATTCAGCAACACAATACTGAAACTGGCGTCTGGTTTAGAGAGAATGTTTTCTGGCTGCTCTAGTTCAGATTATGTAACCCATTCACTTGTCATGTATGGACTGGATAATTCCAGAATAGACACAGTTTCTGTAAAACAGTTTGTGAACTTCTGCCTCCATTTTGTTAGTAGAAATTCAAAACCACAGCAGTTTTAGTTTGGCATTTTGTTTTCTGGAAAGCTAAGTTCAATTTCTCTATTGAACTTAGAGAAGAAACACTTGTCTGCTAAGCTTGAAACTATGAAGAAATCATTTAACCTAGCAAATATGAAGATGTCACAAATTCATACATCCGAGGAAACCCAATCATCAAAGCCTTTTCTAGATTTCTGTGACTCCAGCAAACCACAGTTACGTCATAAACAAAGGAAACATGGAACGGTGGTGATCTTTCCCTGAAGCGGCCTGCCAAACAAAATTCCTCCTGCCGCAGCTAAGATCCGTGTTCCAGATTCTTGATGAGTCTGAAGACTTTTGGAAAAACAAAACGAGTAATCTTTTAGAAGGTATATATTATTTTTACATCTGGAGTAAAAGTAACAGTATATTAGAAAAGAAGCATCCCAATGAGAGCCGAACATGGCGGTGGTAGCTCCTCTGGGACTGCTTTGCAGTTTCAGGAGCTGAACACCTTTTCACTATTGAGCCATGAATTTTGCTCTCTACCAGAAAATCCTGAATCCTGGATGTAATGTTGTGACTTTCTGCTCAAGCACATTTGAGGACAATTGTCCTTCTGCAGCAGGACAATTGTCCAAGGCCAGTTTGATTACTTAATTAAGGTTTTGAAGTAAAAGATGTGTGGCAGCTATCGCCAACACTTGAGGACAGTTGTTGCTGCCAAGACTGGGAGAATCATCAAGATTAAGTGTGATAAAAGCTGTAAAAATCTGTAAGATGAAAACACTCTTTGAGATACTATGCATGGTTCAATATACTTCCCAAAAGGCTGCAGCTACTAAACCAAATTTCCAAGAAAACAAGCAATAGTATCAAGTTTGGCTCAAACCACAAGCAGTAATTATCTTTGACGACTGAATGTGTCATAATCCCAAAGGATGATGACTAAAAAGACCTTTACTTATCAGGTTTTATGAACCTCTGCTCAGCTTGGCCTCGATGTCACGTCTGTGTTATTTCTGTAATGGAAGTCAGGTGGTGGGTGGGCCAACCGTCCTGAAATGAGTCCCCTTATGTTCCGTCTTACACTCCAATACACTGAAAACCACGAGTGCAAGTTTTCTTCTGACTATGTTCAAGCCAGGTGCCACACCACTACATGCACTGACAGGCTCGCAAACAGCAGGCAGCTCGAGTGCGTTTCTTGTTGGTTGTGTGCAGGAAGCCTACACGTGTGCAGCAGCACGATGCAGACACTGCAGCAAATGCCTGCAAAATGTCAACGTACTATATGCCCAATCTTCATTTAGTTTTTGTTCCAATGATTAGCTAGTTGGATATGTTAATGTGCCAGGTAATATTAATTTTTATTATTATTAATAACAAACAGCGACAGTTTATAGATCCCAGATACTTCTGGAAAAGAAAGTAATGTATGTTTACTATCCAAACTTAGCAAAAACAATTTTTTATTAAAATTTTTACATAAGAAAGATTATTAAAATCACCAAATAATATTTGGTTAAGTTTAGAGTATAGAAGCAAAGATTTCATCAATTGTGCTTTTGAGGATGATTGTTAACAATTTACAGATGCAAATAGTAAATTGATACTGAATATCTTAGAAATAATAATAAAATGCATTGATCTATAGTGCATGTTTGTAACCAATTAGGTCGCAAATGTAATCTTATTTTTGAGAAGGTCACATTTGAAGAAGAATTCAGATTTTCTGCTCCAAATCAATTTTTTGTTCTAATCTGAAACAAAAGTCAGTTGTACCCAATGAAAAAGGGTTGGCGCATCAGTTGAAAAAGTTAAGTTAGTGTAGAGTCCTGAAAGGAGAGTGGTATTAAAGGTTTAAATAGTTATAGGGTGGAAGTCAAATCAGGTGTCTGTACCTTTTTTATTTGTGTTTTCATTCAGAAAACCAATTCTAAAATTGAATAAACTTAATACAAGCCATAAACGAATCAGGTGTTTCCTGAGAACTACTTACGCTGCGGCCTGCGGCACATCTTGTAAATACAGCAGCAGGGACAGATGCAGCAGCAGGCGAGGAGAAGAAGAAAAAGGACGGAGCCCACGATACTAGTAATCATGACCACATGTGAGGAATCCCTGAAATCTTTATGGAATTTCTCATCACTAAAAAAAAATAAAAAGATGACAGAAAAACAGACATCAATGATTATGTAATCTCTCAGCAGAAATCTGATTCTTTTTCTCTGTCTTTTAGTACTGTTGCATCATTCTCATGTCCACAGCAACATACAAGATCACTATCGTTAGGTAATACTCCACAGCGAGAAACTGTTTAGGTGGCTTGTGGTGCGTCCAAGCGTGCAGATTTGAAGCGAACCAAACCAAAAGAAGGTGTGAACCAAGTCTGCCTAGTTTAAACACATAGAGTTGCCCCAAAGTCCTCAAAAACAGTGTGAGAGAATTTATTCAGAAAACTACAATATCAAGTCATTTTGTTCTGAAAGTGGTTCTTAAGGCTCCTGCATCATGTTTGTTTTCTACACTTACAATCAGACTTTGGTTGTCAAAATTGACAATATTTTTGACATAATTTATTCTTAAAAAAGAAATTCATAGATATTTTATTTTTTGCATGAAAATTTATACAAACTTACGTATCCAGATTTCCCCAACTTGCGGCATTTATTCCAGCAGCAGCACTGCAACAACAGAGACACTAAGCCACTTCCCTCTCACAAGAACAATAAGATGCAGTAGGTTTTAAACGAACAGGAAAATTTAGAAAAAATAAATAAACAAGAGCTGCCACAGCAAACACAAAATCATTGTTTGACGTTACTTTCTATATGAAGCAGACAGGGGAAAAAAAATTGGGCTAAATGTTGATTATATGAAAGTTTTGGTTATTTCTGGCAAAACGACTGAAATAAAAAAGGTTGTACTTTTTTCTCTCAAAATCAAAACCAATCTAATAATACTGCTAATGACATAATACTGATATTCTTAACAATATTAGTTAAAAATAAGCATTAGTTGGTTGTTTAAATTGTTGTCGACATCTTTTGACTCCCACACATACTCATTTATATTGATCTGAAAAATCACTTGTGCTTATTTGTAAATAAGAAATACACCAAGTAAAAAAAATAGGAAATATCAAATCTCTTTAAAATGTATTTTTTAAGTAATAGAATGTCCAACATTTTTTGTATACTATTTTCAAGATTAAGATTCTCGATCAAAATAAAAAGGTTACATCTAAAGCAAAATTACAACTACTGGAGCAACTCACTCCCCATTTATATACATTGTCAATTGATATATGAAGATATAAAGAGAAATTAAATCACCTACCATGCTTCTTGAGCGCTTTCACTGAGTCTCCGACTAAAATCGGAACAGCAATCTCTGCTTGTACAGGAACCACAGCAAAATCCTCTCTTGCACTCTTTATAGCTATGGTAGATATTGTATGAATCCTTATATGGTATACAGTCAAAATCCAATGCTGTAGGAGAAGACACCAAGAAAGATTTATTAGAATTGATGTGCAAATATACTAGATGCAATAAGGTAAGTAAATACTTGATGGTTTTTAAACTATTCATTACACAAAAAAGGGAAGACAGTCATACTTACAGGCATCTACATGAATGACTAAATGGTTAAATTTCATAGCATTGAAACAATGATTAACGATCGAGTTAATGTTTTTTACATGTGGCCTGGAACAGTTTGTAGCTTTGATATTTACATAAAAATATTTTTTTTATTTTTCTTGATTGAAACCCTTTAAAGTATAAGAGCTATGATCTTATATGTTAAAACATGGTGGAATAATAAAACCCTCAAGTTTACTAATTGCTTACATGTTGACATTGAATAAAATAATCCCGATTTAACAAAATTAGCAAACTGCAGGTCATGGAGTGCAGCATTCAGCTACCATCAGCACCATCTTACACTGGTTAAAAGAGTCGCAACACAACTTCCTGTTGGAGCAGATTTGCAGGCCAAAGCGATGACAATGATAATCCTCTAAATGGAGTCAATTTAACTTGATTTGCTTAGAGGGCGCAGTTTTCAGTCATGCTTTACATGGTTGTGGTAAACAAATATATTTTTAAAGAGTACCCGAAGGGACACTCTGAAATTATTTTATCTGCCATAGGACAAAAGAAATACCATAATTGATTTAAATGCCTTTTATTGACAGACAAAGAGAAGCACATACGGCACACTAAAAAAAGACAACTATTTTACTTGCAAAGAAACAAGTTCTCAAAGAAATTTTAAAAATTAGCATGAATTTACAAACACCAATAAGGCTTCCCTTGAATGTGCAATTACTTAAAATGTCTACATTGGGTCACTATATTCTTTAAGGCTTACTCATTAATATCGGATTTTAAAAATTCTTTATTAGAATTATCCATTTAACCATCTTCTTGAACATTTTCTTTATATTTTTATAATATAGTTTGATTTGGTTAAACATATCCTGTTAATCACCTTAGGAAAGAAAAAAACGAATCCTGAAATCAACCCAGTCAACATGATGAATTACACTAGTAAAGTGTTTGAACTTACATTTAGTACCATCTGACACTACATAGAAAACAAAATTAAAGTGAGCTGAATTGAAAAACAAATTTATACAACCCTCACAGGTTATATGGTCAATATAACCTGTGAGGGTTGTATACATACATGTTGAAACATGAAACCTGTCTAAATAACAGATCCGGTACATTCCATTTTTAACGAAAAGAAATATTTTAATACAGTTACTGAGGAGATACTCAGCTGTTCTCTCCTATATAACTCGAGTAAAACCGAATAGGAGATTGTGAAATCACAGGAAGGGGAACTTCAGCTGCCTCAGATCAGTGAGTCTCCATAGCGACAGGGCATTGAGAAAGTTGGGGTTTCCAGGCAGAGGACAGGGTAGGAGTGTGTGTATGTGTGTGGGGGGGGGTGCGCGGTCGTGTGTGTGCGCATTAAGAGAAAACATTATCATCATGTTTTAAAATTAAGCAGCATTTTCTTAAAACTGCAGTACATAACTTTTATGAAAAATACTTTTATTTTACATACTTGTTGAAACTGCCAATGTTGTCACAGTATGGTACGATGCAGATAATCTGAGAAAAACAAACTCATCTGCCTTCTCCCAGTGCTAACTAGAAACAACCAACCAGAACCAGCAGTTAGTGCTGTCAATCATGCTTGTTTCCATGCTGCTCCTCCACAGCTCTGACACATGAGGAAAGAAATAAACCAGAATAAGTAACTTTAAACATTTAGCTAACTTCACCAAGTCTATGCCAGGCAAAATGAATAGATCTCAAACTGCAGTCCTCGAGGGGCAGAGTCCTGCAACTTTTAGATGTTTCCTTCATCCAACACACTTGAACTAAACGCTGAAAATGTCTCACTAGCATATAGTCAAGCCCTACAGAGCTCTGCTAAAGAGCTAATATTGGAGCCAGGTGTGATGAAGCAGAGAGACATCTAAAATTGGCCCTTGAGGACTGGAGTTTGAGATCACTGGCCTGGGCCAAGCAAAACGAAAAACAAAAAACAAGGAAGTATAGTCATGTTTATGGGTGGTACCTCTCCCACACTTGAAAACTTCTGGACTATGG
Source organism: Brachyrhaphis roseni (assembly GCA_903066815.1). Taxonomy (NCBI): domain Eukaryota; kingdom Metazoa; phylum Chordata; class Actinopteri; order Cyprinodontiformes; family Poeciliidae; genus Brachyrhaphis; species Brachyrhaphis roseni. The sequence goes on from CAEFZY010040377.1 coordinate 12,088, forward strand.
GACACATGAAAACTCAGAAAAATGTGCTCTGGTCAAATCAAACCAAAGGATAACTTTTAGGCACTAATACAAACAAAATGTGTGCAGTGACAGAAAACCAACACTGCACACAATCCTGAACACACCATATCTATATTGTACACTCATGTTGTAAGGATGCTTTATTTCTGTAGGGAAGGGAAACTGGTCAGAGTTCATAGGAAGATAGAACCAAATATTGATCACGTCTGGAAGATAACCTTTCAAGGCTGCCGAAAGTCTTTGGCTTATGGATGAAGTTTACCTTCCAATAAGAAAATTGATGTTCAGACACTTTCCATCTAGGCTGACTTTGAGCCATTTTTCAATTAGAGTGAAAAAAAAAAAGAGAATAATGCTGAACAACTTGCTCTAACTCAGGGGAGCTTATACAAATGGTTACCACACCTTTGAGATTTGAATTTACAAAGCATGTTTAAAAATCACCAAACGTATCTTCCCTTTACAATTCAGCATTACTTTGCATTGGTCTGTAACATAAAATTCCAAATTAAATACACTGAGGTTTGTGGCTGCAGTGTGACAAAAAGTGGATAAGTTAAACATGAATGAGTACTTTATAAATGCCCTGTAAAGACTTGCGAAACTTTGTGGGAGTTTTCCAGCAAGTTCTATTTTGTTCTTAGACTTACATGCTGCCAAAAAATAACTACATTTTATGTTTTCCTTACCATATAGGATTAAACTCTAATTGCTGTTTACCAGACTTACTTTCAAACAAACTGAAAGTATGCATGGGATTTCTGCTTTTGATCTTGTATTGTTAGTTCCGTGAGACTTTTAATGAATAACATAATATTTAAAAGTATTGCTGCAGGAAGTAATTGTATGCTCTTTACCAATATAACCACACTACGCAATGTAAGTGGTGCATTGATAATGGCTAGGCTTTATATCAATAGCAGTATTTGTTGGGCTCAGAGAGTTGGAACCAAAACCACACATACACATTCATACGTACACAATGATTAGTCTGTTTAATTCTACTCAAATATGTTGAGGTAGATAAACAGATAATTAAATAAATTTGTGGATGTTCAAGCTAGAAGGTTACATATTTTGAAGAGCACATGTGGTTTCCAAGTGGAAATAGTGCTTTGAATTTTCTTCACTACAACCAGAAATGAAAGCTTGGTTCAGTATGTTGATTGTTTGTTTGTTTGTTTGTTTGATTGATTTGATTTCAGATGTAAATAAAAACATTGAAAAAGGAAAGTTACTCTCACTAACCTATTTTAACATACAACTATAATTTAGAACAATAAATATCTATCATTTACATACAACTCTGTTTTTGTTCAAATAAATAAAAATACGCAACACATACATTTTCTCTAATTCTATAATAAACTCGTCAACATTAACTTGAAGTATATTCTGGTCTTAGACAGACGGGAAGTGACATAAATCCTGTTGCCAGGGGACTGGATCCAATCACAAATAGGGAAAGCGGCCCCTACCTTTCCAGAAAACTAAATAAATCATATAAATACATATACAACCACTTTGTAGCTAAATTAGTTTGCTCAAAAGTTCGACAAGTTAGTTTTGTCGTAGGCTTTTCCCAACTACCAACCCAACATTAAAGTGACTATATTGTTTGGTATTCCTTTAGATTGCTGAAACAAATAATTTAAAGACAAACGTTTTAGTGTTGACAAAATACCATAATAAATAACCGTTTTTCAGAGACTGTCAGCCTCTAATTAAGGGACTGTAGGTTGACGTCGTCCCGAAGTGTGCCGTGCGAGACCCCGCCTGAAGCTAACCTCTGCGGCTAGCCAGCTGTCAGAACGCGGCGACGGTTTGTCAATTTAATCAGCCACACTCACCAAAGACAGAGATGGACATGGAGGCACAGATGACCAACACGACTACACTGGACACGCCTGGCACCATGGCTGCTTTTATTATCCCAGAACCTGTGCTGAAACTGACAATCTCCTCCACCTCACCGACTGAAGGAGGAAGTCTGCTGTCCTGAACCCACCGCTGCGAGTATCCAAGGAGCTCCGCCCGCCTTCAGCGTTCACACAGGGCGGAGCATGAAGAAGCTCGTGAAAGGAAGGGGGTCCTCTTATTTGCGAAAATGTATAAATTATATCTGCCTCCATTTTTCAGAGACACATCTGAAATAGCTGGAGTAGTATTTTAAAATATGTATTTCTTTAACAAAAAATATGTACATTTGTAAAGTGTAGATAAAATACTGTGATGACATGCAACAATTTGAAATCACATACAGCAGGGTAAACTCATTTTCAATTTGACCCATATCAAGACTGAATGTCCTCGAGCCGGATGTGGCTAAATTTATTGGTAAAACTACCCATTAAGCTGTTAAAATAGTAATAAGTGCTTGTCTTTATTCAATGAGTACTTCTTAAAATTGATTAATGTTGAACATATTTCACATTGATGTAATTTGGCAGTATAAAGAAAAACAGCTTTGATAAAATATTGATAAAATATTTATCAATATTACAATGTTATCAATATTATTTGCACATAGCTACTTGTCTTGAAGATATTATGTATTTAAAGACCTAGGACTGGCCAAATTTGGTCCTTGAGTTTGATACATGCGGCCTACGGTGTAAAACACATATTTACATGCAAAGTATAAAACAGCAGTTTTTGTTTCTCACCAGTTGACACCAAATTAGGCTAAACTGATTTGGAGTTGACATTCCTGTTTTAAATCCATTAGAATAAACAAAATTCAGTTTGATCCAGACAGACTTTAACCAAAAGGGAAATTAAACGTTGTAACTCATCACCCACAAATCTTCCAAGAGGCATTGTGGACAGTGACGCTGTGGGCGGAAAGGAGTAGCAGTCAGTCTTGCAATTTGGTAATACCTCTGACCTAAGACTATTGTATAACAGTCTCATGACGATCATGACATGCAAACAGCTCAATTTCAAGGCAGGAGAGATTATATTCCATAGTACCATGTTCTGTATGAAACAATCGGTTGTTGGCAGGCACTGCTAATCCACCTCTCCTGCTTTTTCTTCTTTAAATATATGTTTAGAAAGCCAGACAGAAATACGTTGGAATCTGACATATAATCTATTTACATTATGACTAATGGATGAGATGGTTTGACTTTCCTTCCTTTTTCTCTGCTTTTTGTCCTGCTCTGTATCCACAAAGCCTCCTTTTCAACTCCTCTGGGAGTACAGTTAGAGTTCAGGTATAATTTGATCTTTTGAGATGCTGATTAGGTGCTCCTATTTGTAAAAATAATACTTTTTTGTTGCCATCGTTCCACTGTCTGAAAGTAAAAAGGATCAAAAGTCCTTCCACATCATCCAAAACCAGAGTAAATGTTCAAACATGTAATCCCTCAATCAAAAGTCTACAGAGCTACTCCAACAAGCTGACGCCATGAGCTGCACAATTGTTTTAATTCATTAAACGTATTAAATACCAGAATAGTTTGATTTTTTGATTTTTTTTTTTTTTTTCAATCATCTGGGGAAAACAGTTGAAGTAAGTAAAGGGTCAGTGTGGTATTCTACTTTGTATATGTAGTTTTCCAGTCATTGCTTAATTTCAAGGCAGGAGAGATGATATTCCACAGAAACATGTAAACATGTAATATGTTCTGGATGAAGCAATCAGTTGTTGGCTGGCACTGCTAAAAATAGATTAACAAAAAAAGTTTTTCCAGTTTGGTTTGGCTTCAGTTTAATTAATAATGGCAGTGTACAATCTCTTTGGGTTTGTGCATTTGAATAATTTTAGAGACCAAATATGTTTTATTATAAGTTGATATCCTAATCCCTACAATAAAGGACAATTTGTTTTCTTTTGTTCTTGACTGTAGATGAAAGATAATAGTTATTTTCTGCCATCTTTTTATCAAATATTACACAGACAGGAAGAAAAGTAATGACAAAAAATGTCATTCAGTTATGGCTGTCATGTGATATGTCATGCTAGATATACTCCTTAATCATCTGACCACTTGGTTAGGGAAAAAGAAGCACTAAAAAAATCTAACAATTTAAAACAAGAATAACATGTTATTTAAATATATCTAAAATCATGGTTTTAGAACAAAACTTGCCCTTAGGCAAAATACTATTTAATATTTTGGATTTTTCTTTCTTGTCTTGATTTTTTGTCACAGCATTGTGCCAATACAGATGTTTAAACCAGTCAAAAAGAAACAAAATTAAATGAATACTGTTGTAAATGTTTCTGTATTCATGTACTTATTTAATTCAATCAAACTGAGCTGCTCTTAAAATATTTGATTGAAACGTGATTCCCCACAGGCACAGGGCTATGGGATGCATGTTATCTTAAATAATTACTTTGTTGCTTAGCTGTAGTGACTGTAATGGAAGTGGTCAGAGTCACATGAGGCCAGAAAGGTAAACAAAGCATCAAGACTTAGAAGTTCCCTTTAAGGGCAGAAAAGCCTCTGAGGCAATAATGGAAATGCGATCATCTGGTTCTAACTTCACATTATATTAATTCAGTTTTTATTGTGTGGTCACAAACATAAAAACTCTTGATAGTGAAAGAAGTTGTAGTTATAGACAAAACATAAAATAGAATGAAAAAACGTTAACTCAAGCATTCCAATAATCTAGTAAACTAAAAACATTTAATTGTTCGATAATAGATTATTATTTACAACTTTTAGTCTGTAAATTATTGTATTTTCTGAACTGGATAAAATGGTTTTATAAATAAGGTCAAATCCTAAGTCTTTAATTTAGTAGCCTGGTATGGACAGCAGGGGGCAGCAGAACACTGGGAATACAACAGATTGAACTATAACGGAAGGCATAAATGCTTTCCAAATTTTAAGTAGTTCACCTCAATATATAATAAAAACTTCTTTCACTATTTGATTTATATCCTATGTATGTTTCAATGACCAATATTTGAAAATGCTAGTATAAAAGAAAAGTTGAATCTTGTAGAAAATGTACACCTTTTCCTTTCATTTTGTTTTTGTTTAGTAGATAGGAAATACTTCTCCATCTTTCTAGTTATTATATATTTATCCTTCTTTCTTTTTTGCTTTTAAAAGGGATTTGTGCATGTGTCATAGTCGTAACATATTTTGTCATTTACTTCCTACCTCCACTAATTAAAAATAGGGGAACCTTAAATAATGGTAATGTGAATTTGTTTACACATAAAGTAAATTTTTAACCCTCTGTACTCCAGTCTGAGTTAAGTTTTAGTTCCTTTTTTGGTTTTAGTATGGAACAGAACAAGGATTTCTAGTAATTATTTCTTGTCAACCTCTGAAAAATAATTATAATACTTTGTCTGTAGTATAGAATATAAATAGAAACTATTTCTTGCAAAACCTCCTTAGCCAGCTGTTGCACTCAGTTTGTGATTATGATAGGGGTTTAGAAAATTAGATGACTTAGCTATTGGAAAACATCAGTAGAATTAATCAATTTCATAAACCTTAAATTTGTGTTACTTTTAACTTTTTCTATTTAATCAGTGACACATGATGGTGTCACTGAGTGAATATGATGGCGAGAGTGGAAAATTTGAGGCGCCACAGATGACCTGAATTTATCAATCATGCATACGATTTGTATGCATGATTGATAAATTCATTCAAGTCAACCACAATATTGTTCGTGATCATCTAAAATATACCCCCACTAAGGGTTCTTGATATAGAAGAATCATATGTTTCTCCATATGTTTCCATATGGTGAAATATTGCTCTATCCATTACTGTGCTGCTGCAACTTATACATATTTGTATGTCAGACGAACTATCTATACTGACCTTTGACTTGAAACCCCACTAAACAGTCTTGTAATGTTTGCTTTTGAGTCATGTCTGAACTGACAGCCATTTGACCCAGAGCCACGCTAGTCTTTTAACCTTCATAATTACTATCATTAATTGTAATGTGCATCATAAAAATTATTTATCTTCTTTAATATTTTACCATCTGACTATGATCTTACAGTATGATCATTTTGAGTAAAAATTAGTGGTGCTTCTTTAGCAGAATGATTAGAAATACTGACAAACAGCTGAATGTGTCTTTCTTGTACACAGGATAAAGTTTAGAAGCTGTCTCTCAGGCAACTAGTAGGCAGCGGGCAGCAAAGGATTAGGGAGGGGCAGCGTTGCGTTATACTTGACTTTGTACAACAAGAGAAGTCTCAGGACAGACTGAGACTTTTTAACAAAAAGGGATTTAGAAAGGGAAATTATTTCTTTTCCAATATGAACTTGGATTGGTTGACTTGGAAAGGTTTTGGCTAATAAATGACATAATCATGTGAAAACTGATTTTAGCATATAATTAGTTTTAAAATCTGAAGAATGTAAAAGTGACAAAAAGAGAAAAACAGACATAATCTTTAAGGGCCTAAATATTTTTAATAGCATTACATTTTGAAATTGCAAAAAAAAAAAAAAAAAAAGCTACTTACAATGTTTTATTGTAATCTTGTAAAAAAAAAAAAAATTGTTTAACATAAAAATATGAATATTTTACAAAATTATTTACACATAAGTACAAGTTTAAATAAGTTGGGGGGGGGACAAAGGAACAGTAACAAAAAAACAGCAGCAAATGCCACAATAGATAGAAATGTGACATTTATCAGTTTTTGTTTGTTTAATTGTTAGATTAAATACAAAATAGTTTAAAATGGCTTTTAAAAGCTATGAATTATGGTGTGAATTTTACCAAGAAAATTCTGTCATTAGTTTTCGTTTTCTGATCATAAGATTTCTTTATAGATTATAAGTTGTTTTTGATCGTGGCTTTAAATACTTATGCATTATAGTCAAAGATCAACTTCTTCGCATTCTTAAATCTCTGGCGTATAAAAACTGAAGCATACTCGTGATTGAAACATTTTTCCACCGTCAACATGTCATTGATTAAATGACGTATATGACGCAAATATCGCGAGACTCAGCCATGCCGTACAGTTCTATAAACCCCTGCTCGTCCTCGTCCTCTTCGTTCGTCCTCAGTGCAGGATAACACAGTGCTCTCGATCTCTTTATTAACAGAAAAAACAAGTAATTCTGACCAGGCATTATATTTATCTAACATTTATATTGATTTCTTCCGCCCTACCAAACCCGTGAAGAATTTGCTACTCTTTTCGTATTTTTAAAAGGTGAGTTTTTAATGTATTTTCTTAACGGTCGCATTCTTACTTCTGGTTGCTTAATATGGCAGTGCAGCTAGCGTCAAGCTAGGTAAACCGGCAAGGATCAACAGAGAGGCTTCTGATAACACATTGTGCATAAAATATACCGTTCATTTATTTTTTGCAATGTAATACCAGACGCGTGTCGATATAGCTGTTTTAGTTTTTAGGAAAAAAGTCTAAGATTTGCCAAATAACATACACTTATGTTATTTGCCAAATAACATACACTTATGTTATTTGGCAATGGCTAACATTATTTTTACTATGGTGTGCTGATTAAATTTTGATAACTTTAGTAAACAGCACCTAAGTTATAATCAAAATTACGAAGGTCGTCACAGTGGTTGTGTTAATATCTTAAGCGTTGTGATTTTTTTTTTTACTTGAGGTGGGGTTGAGAGGGTAAAGGTCTGAAATGATAACATTATAACCGGAAATAAAACGTTTATATACGATATTATTTGTTCAATTAACCTTTTATTACACAGTCCTTCCAACTTTTTGAGCTCTTCCGCTAGAACAATGGAATACTTAGTGGTGAGTTGTATTTCCGGGAATGTCTACAAACCGGCGTCATCTGGAAAAAAGTGTCTGGGTGGGAATCAGAGTTTCGGGGATTTCGCAAAAGGCAACTCTTTTGTTTATTAAATTATCGTCATCAGATCCTAGTTGCCGTGTTTAGTAATGATTAATGAACTTAAGTCAAAAGCAAGACAAAACCCTCTTTAGAGATGTTTGAGATGTTTTGGACAGTCTTGTATGTCTAAAATGATCATTCTCTGTGTTGTTAAAAAAATAAATCTTATGATGTCACAGACCTAAATTTAAGATCAAGATCCAAATAAAAAAAAAAAACAGAGAACATGATGCATAATCATAATGTTTCTATAACATGCAGCCACATTTTGTGATCAGTGTAAGAAATGTAGTTGTCTTTTTCTTATTTATTTTTAGATGCATAACATTTTTATGTTTGTATTTTGACCAAACTTTTTGATCCTTGAAGATTTATTTTATTATGTCATATGATTTTCAGGTTCTTATGTGCACTTTACTGTCTAGGAGAAATCTTCTATTAAGAACAAGTGATCCTTGATATTTAACTTAGCTTCACTAAATGTTTTTTCCTCATGGATATTTTTTAGTGCATGAGATTTCAGCATCTTATTCTGTGCTGGTTACATTTCTTCTCTCTCGTTTAGGTCTCTAAACGTTCATCGTTGACGACAATGGAAGTTATAGTCCGTCGCTGTCCCTTTCTGGCATGCGTGCCACAGGCTTTTTTCCAGCAGTCCAGGAAATCCATGGTGACATATGCTCAACGATGTCCCATCATGATGGAGCTGGCTTCAAAACCTATGGCTCCATCAATGGCACGGGCCCTGTGCTCTTCAACTTCCAATCAGAAGTCTGAAATCAAGGCTGGAAATGAAGGTGAGTGTGAATAAATACACTGAAGCCACCTAATAATGAGAAATCTTACAGATTCTGGAATGAGTTAGCTTACCAGTTGTAATATGTTGGTTTTAACCATGCACATCAAATGTTGTATCCTTTTTTTTCAGCCCCTGTAGTGGGAGTGAAGTCCAAGTTGCCTACTGGTCATCCTGTGCCAACTACAGGCCAGGCGGTGGCTTCCAAATGCCCCTTTCTGGCTGCTGAGATGAAGCAGAAGAACAGCGGTGTGGTCCGCCAGGTTACCATGGAGTTCCAGGAGGATGTTGAGGAAGTGCGCACTGTTCAGAAAGGTGAGCTGTATGATAAATTTAAGAAATTTTAACTGTCTGCTGTGCCGTATCTAATACTGTTTTTTATTTTCTTTTTGTCATTTTCACTATTTTAGAGATTTCACCTGCCAAGTTGAAACAGCCATCCTTGACCATCACCAGTAAAGTGGGAGAGCAAAGTAATTTGATGAAGACTCTCCTGAAGCAGCGACCCAAGAGGGTCACCCACCTGCTGCAGGACAACTTGCTTGGCAGAAGTAGGTTTTATTTGACTGTTGAGCTTTGCATCATTTACTTCTGCAACATATCATGCAAGTCTTAACTTCCTGGTTTGTTGCAGTGTCCCGCTTCCAGTTCGATGACTTTTTTGAGAAGAAGATAGAAGAGAAGAAGAATGACCACACGTACAGGGTGTTTAAGACTGTGAACCGCCTGGCCACTGAATTTCCGATGGCGGACGACTTCACAGGTTCGCTGGAGGATAAGCGGGAAGTGTCCGTCTGGTGCAGCAATGACTACCTGGGCATGAGTCGACACCCTCGAGTCGTAAAGTCCATCATGTGAGTCAAAGACAACAAGCTTGGAGGTGTAGCCTTCAAATTATAACATTTGTTCTACTTTCTAGGTTCAAGGTTTGTTATGTAACAAAGAAAATATTTGTATATGGTGCCCGTTTGCCTCTGATTGCTCTGTGGCTTTTGCCCCAGTGTAAGAGCTGAGGTCAGACAGAAAGAACTAGAACTGCTTAGAGACACTACATGATGATTAGATATGACCAGACACCCAGGAGCGCTGCCTGGTCTCTGGTTCAGTGGAAGTAGCTGGTCAGAGTTCAGATGAAAAGTGTTATTTTCCTTTCAACTTGTTTCAGCCTGTCCTTGCTTTCATACTTTGACACATGCTGCAGTGCAATTATAATACTTATTGTTCAGTCATTGTAATTTTACACCTACTTAAGTTTCTATCCAAGAAAAAGGTGTAGACTGTTATTGTGGTACTTCTTTAGAAAACCAGACAAAATTATCACACTTTCCTTTGCTCATGTTCTTCTTTCAGGGACACTTTACAAAAGCACGGGTCAGGTGCGGGGGGAACCAGAAACATATCTGGGACCAGCAAATTCCACGTGGAGCTGGAACAAGAGTTGGCTGACCTCCACAACAAGGATGCCGCTCTGCTCTTCACCTCCTGCTTTGTTGCCAATGACTCCACACTTTTCACTCTCGCCAAGATGCTTCCTGGTAGGTTTTTTTGGGGTGGGTGAAGCAAAATTGTCTAGGCTTTTAAATGTAACTTTTCACTAACTATCTTCCCTCACAACATCAGGTTGTGAGATTTACTCGGATGCAGGCAACCACGCATCAATGATCCAGGGCATCCGGAACAGCGGCGCTAAGAAGTTTATTTTCCGCCACAACGACTTGGCTCACCTCAGAGAGCTGCTGGAGAAAGGAGACCCCACCAAACCCAAAATTGTGGCGTTTGAGACTGTCCATTCCATGGATGGTCAGTTTTCATCTACTTGTCTGGGATCACCTGCCAAATGTCCTACGTAATGGTTCATTGTGACCTTTGTTGTGCTGCGTTCTCTGGAACAGGTGCCGTGTGCCCCCTGGAGGAGATGTGCGACCTGGCTCATGAGTTCGGCGCCATCACCTTTGTTGACGAGGTTCACGCTGTGGGTCTGTACGGGGCCAGAGGAGGAGGAATCGGAGACAGGGATGGCGTAATGCACAAGATGGATATCATTTCAGGAACTCTAGGTCAGCATGCAATATCTACTAAACAAAGTAGTGATTTTTAATAGGATGTTTGGGCTTTCAGTTCCTTTTGGGATATTATTGAGCTACGTCTGTTTTTATGCAGAATTATATTTCTAAACCAAATCAGCTGTTCCCATTATGCATGACTCATCCTGCTCTTTGTGTTTGTGCTTGTCTGAGGATTAAGCCTCAGTAGTGCCACCCAATATGCCTGTGTGCTTGAAGGAGCATGAGTAGTTCTGTTGTTGCTAGGAAACCGTGTGCTCTCTCAGTGCACTCTTATTGAGTTACTGTGTCATTGTCGAGCTTAACCCATCAGCTCTGCTACTCTGTGCATCTGCTACTTCAGGAAGCTTGTTGGTTTCACGAATGTTTTTGTCTTGATTCAAAGTTCTGGAAGCATTTGTAAAATTATTGGCCATTTTGTTTTCCAGGGAAAGCTTTTGGATGTGTCGGGGGCTACATCGCCAGCACCTCAGCCCTCGTGGACACTGTGCGCTCCTACGCAGCCGGTTTCATCTTCACCACCTCCCTGCCCCCGATGCTTCTGGCCGGGGCCCGGCAGTCCATCCAGACCCTCAAAGGGGAAGAAGGCCGCATGCTGAGGCGTAAACACCAGCGCAACGTGCAGCTGCTCAGACAGATGCTGATGGACGCAGGGCTGCCTGTTGTGCACTGCCCTAGCCACATTATCCCCGTTCGGGTAATCTACGATTTAGTTCACAGCTTAATCTCATCAAATAAAAACACTTTAAGTACAGACAGCCTGATTAGCTTTAAGCCCCACATAAGACACCCCTGATGACTGCTCTTTAATCATCTTGTGTGACTTTCTGATCTCAGGTGGCAAACGCTGAGAAAAACACAGAGGTGTGTGACATCATGATGAATCGGCACAACATCTATGTGCAGGCCATCAACTACCCCACTGTTGCAAGAGGGGAGGAGCTTCTGCGCATTGCCCCAACCCCTCACCACACCCCGGAGATGATGAAATACTTTGTTGGTAAGATGATAAAACAGCTACATGTGACACACAACACTAAAACTGAGAAGTTGATTCAATTAAACTGTAACAGGCTGCATATTTACCTTCCAGCCTTTACTGACGCTTCGCTTGTTTTTTTTTGTTATGTTTTCAGAGATGCTGGTGCAAACGTGGAAGGAGTCGGGCCTTGGGCTGAAGCCCCACTCATCGGCAGAATGCAACTTCTGCCAGCAGCCGCTGCACTTTGAGCTGATGAGCGAACGAGAGAAGTCTTACTTCAGTGGCCTCAGTCACCCCATCTCAGCCTGCGCATAACACTACACATCACTGCTAGCTTAAACTGGCACATAAACACTCATTCCTCTGTCGCTGTCATAGAATGTATTAATTATCTTTGATATGTCTTATTATATGTAATATTTAAAATATTCTATCTTCAGATGTTCTATAAGCTTCAAATAAAATGTAAAAGGAAAACTGTTTCACTGTGTTTTTATGTGTGCGTGTTTTAGCAATTTTTGAATAAACAATAGAGCAACTGAAACGCAGGGAAAAAATTGAGTCAATGCTCTTAACCAGTGTCTACATTTTTAAGTGCATGCTTGAAACTGAACTTAATGTATTAAACATTAATACTCAGTTTGTGTTCTGTAAAATGGAGAAAAATTGGTGATTACTGGAGATTAAACAGTTTAAATAAAATTTTAGTTTTTCATGTAAATAACTGCAGACATCAGTATCTGAAACTACAAGAGCTCGGCACTAAAGGACTTCAGAAACAAGTTTAGGCTGAGAAAGTTTTAGTACTACTTAAGAAGTGGGGTTAGGGTTCATGACAAAGTTTAAAAATTGTGCTGTGGTTATATGAGAGCATTGTTTTACTTTTTGGCCTACATACAAAACTTTGAACAGCTCTAAAACCAACACTGAGCACCCTGCCCATTCAGTAAAATATAGTGGTTGCAGCATCATGCTGAGGGGATGTTTTTTGGTAAGAGATACAGAGTTAAACACGGGATTCTTGTTACCTGACTGAGTAAACACAAAAGCCATCAGACTGGGAGAGAGGTTCACCTTCCAGCACTGAAACAACTGTAAACATACAGCCAGAGCTACTGTTGAAAGAAGTGTTTCATTGGTCCAGTTAAAGTCCAGACTTGAATTGAATTGAGAATCTGTGGCAATGCTTTAAATCTGTTGGTCATAAATGCTCCCCAACCTCCAACTGTGCACAGTAAATTCTGGTTTCAGACAATACAGCCATCTTTACCCTGAAAGGGTTAATCTTTTCTGATTAACTGCCTTATAAGCTGCAGTTAAGACATGAGCTTCTTAGGAGTGATTTTAGCCACCTGTAAGTTGTTTAAGTACCTTAGCCAACTTATGGGATGTTTTGATTACATGAATCAATGTGTGAACGGTTTTGAAAATCAGAGTCAAACCTTTTTTGTAAATTTTTTAGATGACCTCAACATGGAAGTACCTCCATATTTAATGAGAAAAAATAAGAATGGTGTGCATGTTGTTAGCATCTGTGAGAAGCACAGAAACCTTTATTTAGTCAATGCTGATGATGTGCCATGAGCCTCTTAGCAAGGACTTAAGAAGCTCATGGCACATCAAAGAGGTGCCAGCTCTCCAGTTTAAAACTACAGTTCACCTATATGTTAAGGCCAGGACCATTCACAGAAAAAGGTATAACTGGATCTGCTTTTGGCTGTAAATTTGGATTATATTGGAATCAGCTGTAATAGTCTGAACTGAATTAAAACCAGATGTGAATATATTGAGACCTTTTTGTCTTGTAAACTGCCATTTGATTTACGTTAGTGCTAAACTCACAAACTAAGATGATTTGAATTAATGAATGCACACATAGCATTTTTTGTCACTATCATAGAAAATACTTAATACTTCCTTAGTGGAGCTTTTCCATTTGCATAATCAAGTGTTTCATCTGAAACCACGGTCTTCCAGAGCAACAAAAGGACAGATATGTGATGTTTAGCCACATACATTAAGTGGAATCTAATACTTTGTTAGAAATAGGTCACCATGATGAGCTTGGCTCAGCTCACTGAAAGGCTGAATCTTTGTCTCACTGCCGATTGACCAGCCTTATTATTTTGTTGCACTGCTGTGGGTTTGGTTCATAATAAAAGTAGGACATGGACATCATAATAAAAGTAGGACATGGACACATTTTTCCCTGTTTGGCTCTCATTAACACAAAACGTGGTATCACTGCTATGCAAAGGACAAACAAAAGATTCTGCACTTGTCATTATCATATCCCTTTTTTTTCATTATTATTTAAAATTAGAAAAGATTATTTGAATAAGAGTCCCTCATTCAGTCTTTTCAGTTTTTTGCACATCTTAGCTTCAAAAACTAGATTTTTTTATATTGCTGTGTGCAACGTAACATTGAGTAGAGGACCCACTGACCCACTAACCTGTAAATTCAAGTAAAGATTACATAAATTTGTTTGGTAGACGCAAATCCACAAAGATCATGCTGATAATAATAAACACAACCACGCAAAACCTCGAACTATTGCACCACTTTCTAAACCTTTTAAAGGCGGTTTCATTGATTCCTCTTTAAAACAAATGTATCAGTAGTTTACAGAGCTTTTATCACAGCTCGTCATCACCGCAACACACCAGCACATGTTGTTAGTGCCTAACAACATGTGTTCCCTCTTGTTAGGCACAGTAAATGTCACAGCTGCCTTAGAAAAAGGCAGAAGTTCTCTGAAAATGGAAGTGAGAATTGCCTTTGGTTGTTGCAAGAACTGAGGTTTTCCAATGCAATATGTAAATATTTCCACTTCTTAGGTGAGTTCTGCTATATCTGCAAGCAAAAGCTGAAGAAATGCAATAGCAGCATATATGTACAGCGCCTTGCAGGATGATTTGACCTTGTACTTGTTCACATTTACAAATACATTTCAGAGTGTTTTTTTTAGGATGTCATGAAAGAGACTGACAAAAAATAGTGCAGAGTTGGGAATAGAAAAAACAATATCTGAAAATGGTGATGCAGATCTGAAATCAGCCACCATGAGTAAATACATCCACCTTTCACTTCAATCAAAACCATTGTAGATTTTAAGACTTACATGTTTGATTAAATTACATTGCACGACTACCTGGCTTCTTGAAGAAATTGATGTAAATGGATTTCATTATGAGACATCAGTGTAAAGCAGGTGGACACAAATGCACACCACTTTTCACTTTTTTCACATATAATGTTTTGTACATGAAAAAACCATGCATTATTTTCTTTTCTTTTACTACACAACTGCTTTCCCATATTGCCTTACATAGAATCTCAAGAAAAAGCATTTTTCCAGGAATTGTATGTAAAAATGTATCCTGCATTTTATAACTTGATGGAATTTGACAATTGTCCTTAATAATTTATACTTCTAATTATACATTAATCAATTGTGACCAAAAACAACTTTGGGAACCCAAAGTTGCAAGATTTGACAAATGATTTCACACCTAAAAACGTTAAGACACACAATGTGATGAAATACATTTCAAAACTGAAAGAAGAGGTTGAAGGAGGGAAGTTACTCTGCAAAAAAGAAGTAGAAAAAGCAAAACTAAAATAATATATAGCAAAATGTTTTGGATTTTTCTCCATCAAGTGAGGACACATGAAAGTCTTGAGTTAAGTCACATGCCTACTGAACAAGGTGGTTGTCAGTTTTTTATTTCAATTTAATTAAAAACTATGTTATTTTTCCACGAAGGGAAATTACATGTTTTATCTTCAGAGTCCTTGTGGATGGTGATGCTGTGGACAGGAGGGACTTTTTGTGGCAGTAAGACTTGCTACATGTCAGAAGAGGCCTCTGACTGCAGACTGTTTCTATATGCCGGTTTCATTACAGTCATTTATGTTATCAACTCAATTTCCAGGCATCAGAGATGATATAAAATGTGCTCATTTTTGGAAGTTTATAAAAAACACAGCCTTGATCTATTTGGGAGCCCTGAAAAAACTCACGTAGAGCAAGCAGTACAAAAGACAACGTATGTTGCGTTTTCATATTTATTCACCTGAAAATATTATAATTAAAAATAAAAACATTAGTGAATAAATTATTTGGTACATTCTAAGTATTGTGCTTTCCAGTTTAAACCAAGAAAAACACAACATTGCATAATATCAATATCCACCATGCATATTTTTTGGATTCTGAATGATAAAAGAAAACCACATTAACTTTGAAATGCCAGCGGAACTGGGTGTACGGGAATGCTCATGCTGACAATTCATCACATCCAACAGTGAATCCTATGATTAATCAAATTATTAATTTTTACTTCCTACTTGTGACTTAGAAACAAGTGTTACTGATACACTCATTTATTTATATCAACACACAGACAAATGAGAATAAACTCATGCTTGTCAGTGACTGCATTTCAAAATCCAGTGATCAAAGTTTTCATGTGATCTTCAAAGAATTACTAGATGACACAGACAAGGGACTCTTTGATAAAACTTAAGCAGAACAAAAAGAGAAACTTGCATAAAAAATATACAAAATAAATATACTTTATGATGTAATGTTAAGCCTCGTGTTCAGCCAAACTATACTGTGGCCTTTTGTCATGTCAACACCATTGCAGGACAATTTATCTTTGATAGTGCTGGCTTTGTGAATGCTCATTCATTTCTTTGACTTAGTGCTTCATTAAAGTAATAGACATTTTTGACCTAGTGTGAGAAAGTCTTGTGAAAGACATTTCACTGGGAGCTATTTGTTTACTCCTTGTGAAATCTGAGCATAGTGGCCGAATTTCCATGGCTACTCATTCCTGCACAGCTGCCAGCTCTCGTGATCCAGACAAAAGTACAGAGCAATGAAGAGAGAGCCCACACATGTTGTTAAAAGATTCAGTTTGCACACCAAAGGACTGGGCAGATCTGTTTTAGTGTAAAAGAGCAATACTTCAGAAGTTTGTTCAGTGAATATTTTTCAAAACTTAAGTACTTCCTGGAGTTTGAAGAGAACTACAAACATTCTTCTCTTGTGTCAGATGCACAAAACGTTCAAAGTAGCTTTTATCCTAATAAGTTCTCATTCATATGTTCATGATTTATTGTCTCAGTTAACTGAAACAGCTCGGGGGATTTTTGTGCCTAAACATGTGTCACATCTAGAATACTTTACATTCAGAATCTCTGCTGACTTTTTATTTGTTTAATCAGCAGCATTTGCAATATGCATAGAAAATGATCAACCAGCATTGATTTGCTTTGACAGCAGTTTGACTGTATGCATACATGTTGCCTTCACTACTTCACAGGGATTAAGTGCAGCACTGCCACAAGTTTACATATTTTAAGGTACTTTGAGTTGGATTCCCTTTTTTGTATTTTTTTTGAATAATCTTATTAAAAGTACGGATATCTATTTAGAGTATCTTAAATATGTTTAGGATTTGCTAATGACTTGTTTGTCTATGCTTTTGTCAAAACGTTGTACACTTAAGTACAATGGTAAAACATTAGAATATATCAAACTAAAAACTTCAGTTCATTTCATGTTTTTGTTTTTGTGAAAATAGTTTAAAAGAATAAAAGTGGCAAGCTTTAAACTACACATCCTAATGCAGTAATCCCCAAACTTGGGGTGAGTGCCCCATTTAGGATAATAGAAATTAACCTAAATACTGAAACTGACTAAGAGAAAGCATGTGTATTTTAGAAATGTTGTAAAACTATAGATAAAAAAAGACTTGGACAAAAAGCTACATTGCTTTATAATAAATGACTTGATAAAAATGCGTAGCTATGAGTCAGGGTCATGACCCTCCTACTTTTTCATTTTTTGGTTCGGAAATTGTCAGTGTCCAAACAGTGGTGTGTGGTAAAATATTTTTGATTAAGAAATAACTTATCTTTATTATTTATGCTAAACAATAGCACTATGTAGTAGTGGGATCAAACATGACAGTTTTGTCAGCGTGACATTAAGCTGTGACCCTGCAAGGACTTTATTTTTCACTTGATGTGGCCTAACAGAGTGAATCCGATGCTTAGGGACTGTATCACTCTCATGTTTTAAGTTGGTGTAATTGAACTATGAAACGCATCACTGTTAGTAGCTGAATGTTTCGCCACACCTTGCTTCCTGACGATTGCTAACAGGAAACAAAAGGCAACATCAGCATATGGTAATGTCAGGATGGATTCAGACTCTTCTAACAGCACAGTATTCAACCTTTAATAATCTCCTCTTCACTCTTTAGACACTGAAACAACAACTAGATCCATTGCATACCATTTGTCATGATTTTCCTACTGCTGTAGTATTCAAAATAGCAGTTGTTTTTTTCTGTTTTTCATTTAATTCCTGCATACAGTACTTTTTATACTTGATTAAACGTGTAGTATTTATGATATCATCTTATGTGTGTTCACATGCTAAATGTTGTCTACATGGCTCACCTGGAATGCCAGCTGTGGTCAAGCATTAGGTGGTGAAAGTCATCTCAGTTTGTTTTGTTCTAGTAGAGACATGTTGTCTCTATTGTACTATGCAAAAATGCTCTAATAGCATGGCAGCTAATGAGATGGTACTTGGGGCTGTGCCAAACTACACATGAATTACATGAAAAAGTTAAAACTGCAAGAAAAAGAAACAAGTTTGATTGAGAAATGAGCCTCTTTAAAGAGGTGTGTGAGCTTTAAGAGTTTAACTCCCTTTCGCTGTTGATTTATGGGACTTGAAACCTTGCATGATCCACAGGGAGTGGTGGTCTGTTTTTACTGTGTGGCATATTTACGCATTCTGGAGTTTGAAGCTTCTTAAGACAGTAAATATTCAATTTTTCTTCAGAGTCACATTAGGAATCATCCCCATGACTTCAACTACACAACCTAACTGATTGGAAGCTGTGATCTGATTGTATCTCCCAGTAGCTCACTTCCTCATTACACAGAAAAGCACTGCACTAAGCAAGACAACTGGTTAAATAGCCTGCAGCACACCACAGATGTTCATACAGATGGCCTTGTAACACACACACACACACATGCACTGACATTACCTCATGATATTAAACCAAGTCTCCATCCATGTCATCGTGTGTCTCAGTGGTTGTCGGCTACAATATGAAAACTGGCTCAAACTGCATCAAGTTTCCAGATCTTCAACATTCCAGTCAGTTTTCAGGGAATGTCCAGAATTGCACCTGAGTTTTGAAAACAATACGTCTTTTATGAGACGCTTTCTTTGAAATGTAATATGAGATAATTTTATGGCCATATTTTCTATCCTTGCTTGACAGAACTAAAAGAAAAAGATGTTCAACACATTTCACATATTTCCAATTAGGCTACTGTGAAAAACACAGAGGAAGTTTATTAAAAAAGAAAGTAACGGCTTAATGACTTAAATGAAAGCAACTCATAATTAGAGTTTATTATGAAACTAATTTCTCCTTAACTTTGTGAAAACAGCTGTTGAATCCAGTCCTGTTTCTTGTTTAACCTTGACACCAACCTCTCTATCTATCTCACTGCTGTTGTCAGGGTCTTGATAACAGCAGGTCCTTGGGGCTTTCATGCATGTCTCTGCTTCACAGAGTCAGTAGAGGCCACATGCCTTCATGCAGTGTCAGATTATACTCATAAAGCAAGATCTCTACATTATGCAGCTTCACACCCGTTAGATTCAAGCTACTCGATGGGGGGAACATTACTTGCCGATGCTGAAACTAATCAGAAGTAAGAAGAAAGGAGATTTAAGGAAGCGTGACATGACTTGCATTTCCATTTAAATAAATTTGCTCAAACATAACAAAAATGAATTAGCTTAAAGGAAAAATGACACTTTCTGAGATGTCTTTTTATGAAACTTTTGCAAACAGGATAAAGCACAGAAAACCACACCAGGTCCATTTCTGTTGACTAAAAACAGAAAACTGAATCCTGAATTTGCAAAGGCTCTCCAAATCTGGACAGTAGTACACTGGATAAACAGTGCCTGGTCTGATGAGTCTAGATTTCAGCTGCATAAGGGAGCAGCACAAGGGACTGTACTTTCACCTGTCCTTTTCACTCTGCACATCTCTGCCTTCTGGTACAGGTCAGAATCCTGTCATCTACGGAAATACTTGGCTGACCCTGCAGTTGTCGAGTGTGTCACTAATAAACAGGAGGCTGAATATGTAGAGTGATTAGATAGCCTGAAAAACCTCTCAGGCTCCTTCGTTGACAGCAGGTAATCGGCTGGTGATAGATATACTAGCTTAGAGACCAAAAGGTTCTGCATTTCAGAATATCATCATCATTTGTTCTAGTTTGAAAACAAATTCATCTACAGTTACTCAATTAGATTTTCTACACATTTGTGCTAAATCTTCTCTGTCCTGTTACACACCATATCATCAGGGAAAAAAGCAGCACTTTCAGTTTTACTGTACAATTGTCTGACATCTTTAACTTGTCCCTCCAAATCCTAGTTTAAGTTTTGAGCATTTCCTGGATATGTTTGACCTCTGCTTTTTTCCCCTGAGATGATGTTTGCTCCTCTTGGTTAAAGATGTGGATACAGCACTTTGCATAAGAGGGACAAACCTGTCTTGTAGTATCACTGTCTGCTTTTCGTGAGGTTTGATGGATGTCCTCTCTCTGGGAGTTGGCCAACTGTCTTCCTTCTTTAGGATTAGGGTTGGAGCAGATCTGATTATCAGCCAGTTTGTGAAATCCAAACTGTAAGTGTTTCAGATCAGGTCTCCTTCTAATATACGTTGCTTTCACACAGTCATCTTGCATATGTCAGGTGGTAATTATTCAGATGTTTGCAATTTTTTATTGGCTTTTAATAGCTGTGTGTACTGTTGTGACAGATCCCACAGAATCCATTTATCTCGTTATTGGCCTCACATGACATTACCCTCTGCAGTAAGGTATAACAATCCTTCTAATTTACACAATACATCCAACACAAAATGGTTAAAATAAAAACCAAAAATGGTATAAAAGAGGAATAACTGAATGCTCATTTTTTTCTACATTTCTTTTGTTTTTGCATTTACAAGAAATGTTGCCATGGCAATGAAAGAAATTCTTGCATTGTTTTTGTTCCCAAAACATCCTGCTCTTATGGAAATTTTGAAATGGCTTCAGATACTAGTGGTTTTTACTGTGCCAAACTAATAGACTTTTTGGGTTCCAGCTGTTGTGTTAAATGTAGCATTTTATCTCAGTGTTGTTCAAAAGGACTGTCACTAAAGAATATATATATATATATATGTGACAGTATATATATACTGTCACAGTATATATATATATATATATATATATATATATATATATATATATATATATA
>CAEFZY010040378.1:0-12305 GCA_903066815.1 Brachyrhaphis roseni
TTATAATAAAAACAATTTGATGAATATGACAATTTAATTTATTTTTTCATTTTTCGTTTTTTCCCCTTTTCATGACGCAAAGGAGGCCTGGCCTCCCTTGCCTCCCCTGACGGCACGTCCCTGTATCAGAGCATTAAATTGTTGTCTGCCTAATCTTGGAGGCCACCTGTCTAGCCATTCATTCGAAGTCATATTCCAGTCTCCTCCTAGAAAAACATTGTCAGTGAGGTATCGAGATTTAAATTCCAGTATAACTTCAGATAATTTACCCAGCAGAGTTTGGTTTAAACTTATTAAAGCCGTAAACATGAATTATTATGAGGACTAAATGATCAATTTTGGTCAACACTGTTAGCCAGTGTCCATTAATGTCTCTTGTGTGTCAGAATTTCCCCAGGAAAATTATTGAAACAAATTGCAACACCACCAGTTCTGTTTGTGCCATGACTGAATAAAATCCTGTCACCCCATTAGTTAGCCCAAAAAGGTTCATCTGTACTTGAAGAGTGAGTCTCTTGAAATAAAAAACAGTTTGACTTCTGTCCTTTCGAAAACAAAAATAATGCTTTTCTTTTAACAATGTCTTTTAAACCTCTAACATTGAGGGAACCAAATAAAAATTTTCTTAACATTATAAACAAAAAAGGTCTTTGAATAGAAAAGAAAACTAATTTAAACTGAATACCACAAAATGATATTCAGTAAGTTAGCTATAGAAAAACTTAAGCGTTGAAGAGTTGCAGCAGCAGGTCCTTTTACAAAGTCCACATCATCTTTCTCCTCCTTCAAGCCTTTTATGCAAAGGCTCCATCTCATTCTGTACCTTTCTTGTTCTCTTAGCCTCTTTTAAAGATCAGCATTCTCCTCGTAATTTTTCTCTTTGCTTTTCCAGCTATTTAACCTTTGCCTTGCATTCTTTAACTTTGTTAGCATTGAACTCCACTGCCTTGGCTAGGCTAGCAAGCATAACACTGCTGTGTGTCACCTGTAGTTCAATATTGTCAACGTTCTCTCCAAGCATCAGAATACCTTTCATTATAGCTCTGAGAGATATTTCCTCCGCTTCTTCCTCGTCAACTGACCTGGGTCGCTTTTCTCCAGGTATCTTGCTTGGCGTTGAGGGTGCAGAGTCGCCTCGTTCTCTTTTATTTTTGAGTGGAGATGTCCATGGCATTGCTATGGTCTGACTTAGAAGTTGCTTCTTTCTTTTTCAAGTCAATTCTAGGCTTAAGTGACTTATTAATGTTCTGGTAAGCCATTTAAGTAATTTCAGTGTAGTGTTAAAAGAAGAGTAGAATTTAGGACTTGCACTGCAAGCTCTAGAAAACATGGCCACTCAACCGGCCCTCTCTTTAAAATCATAAGATACCCTCCCCCATTAGCATCCACATTTACTTCCGCAAACACTTCTTTTTTATGGCGGTGTGCAAAACACTGAGTCAGCTCTTTGTGATGTTATTGCGCCCTGTACTGCAGAATACTTTCAGGTTGACGTCACATATATTTCGAAGTGTGAAAGACCACGCCAAAAAAATCTGATTTCACAGAAAATCTGATTTATAATGTGAACATAGCCTTAGCTGCAGTTCTGACTGAGATGATTGTATCTCCATTATGACTGCAAAAACTTACTTTTCTGATGAAACTATGCAACTTAAGGTTTGCATAGTTGCAACTTTTTTGCCTGTTAACTTTTCACTACTTCAGCTTACCTGCAAATAAAATAGACATTCATAAGTTACGAACTTATGAATAAATCTGACCTGTTTCAAACCGATGGCTGCTATTATCTACTAAACACCATAAGTGTTCTCCAACACCCAGGGCTAGCCTCAGCACCTGTGTGAACTTATCCCAACTCATGTATTTAAATACACAGCCTAACATGAACAATGAAACACTGTGTTTTTTTTTAATTACAAAGCAAAATATTTAAAGGAAAGAGGGCCAGATATTTTAAAAAAGGGGGGGAGGTCACTTTATCTAAAATCCCCAGTTACTGGCCCTCCACGTAATACACAAATGTAGTAGAAGATCTTCTGACAACTCTTAAAAGTTAATGTGCAAATTTTTAATTTGTACTGTTTTCTATGTTTTATTTTAGGAGTGATGTTCTTGGAGGCGAGTTGAAGAAAAACCATTGAATCTGAAGAGGAAGAAGTGGATGAAAAGTTTGACTTATGCATTTCATAAATTGTCTGTTTTTCACCCAATTGTGAAATTGAGTCTGTGTCAGATAGTTCAGGATACAACGTTAACCATGAAAAGTACCAATAGAATCATACAGCTACGGTATTGGTAATGATTATTGTAGATTTTGACCATTGTAAGATATCAATTTGTCTTTTTTTCCAAATGAGAAATTTAAATACGTACAACTAATATTGACCAAACTTCTGACCAGCACATTAATATACACAATAAAAATGTATTCACCCATTTGGAGATTTCTTCATGAAATTGCTGATTTACCTCAATTTTTAGAAAGCTGATTTGAGTTTGGATATTACCAAGTTTGATAATTGTGAAACCTGCACCATCAGGAAATCAGTCAAATAAAATGTCTGGCATATTTTCAGACATGATCTAGTATATCAAAGCATATTAAAAGATCAGGTGCTTTTCCACTAGACCTTCTCTAACCGGTCCGCCCCAGCAAGATTAATTTTCCATTGGCAGATTTGGTGCTGTTCTGCCTGACTGTTCTCAGATTTTTATACCTAGTACTTCAGGGCTACCAGGTGCACCGAACCAGGTTCAGCACCAGAACGATTTGATTGACAGCTGCCAGCATTTGTTGATTGGCTCATGATTTATGTCACTGAAATCTCCAAAATAATATTATAATTTAGCTGTGGAGAGCTGCTCAGAAGACCGTAACTAGGAGTTTAATCACCAGCAGCGCCAGAAACACGTGGTAAGTTTTGCAGCGGAATGACCGTGATTTAGCAGCTGGTATCTCTGAAGAACAACCGCAGTTTTGTGCTGACAGTATGAAACATAGTCAAACATTTCTGAAAAGAAGAGTGGGCTGAAATTCCTCTAAAGCTATTTAAGAGTCACTGCCAGCAGTCATAAATCCTTGATAGCAGCATAAAATTAGCCAGATTTAAGAATGTACGATATCAGATTTTTGGTCACTATGTGATATGCCGATATTCTAAAACTCATTTGGCCGATAGCCGATACCAATACCAATATTTTTTTCTATACCTGCTTACGGAAACTATATGGTTTAATCTACTGTGGAATTACAATACTGCATTCTCTTTGTCAATTTAGACTGCTACCAAATGCAAATGCTAAAAAGGAGGCTGAAAAATGATTTAATACTTTTCACTTGCATTATGTTTAATGTCAAATTTATTCATAACATTTGCTCTCTAAGACGATGAAAACATTCAGACAGTGCAAATTTGACATTGTGGTGTGTTGTAGACATCCTTGTCACTGGTATGTCACATTGTTAGAAAGCTCGCACGGTTTATGCTTAGTCTGTGTATTATGTTTTCCCGTTCTATCATTGTAAGTTCTAATTTCCTATGTTATTGACCTCATCGTAGTTGTATAGACACCCTTTGAATGCACCACAGATGTGGGACGTTGAGCAGCAGCGACACTTTTCTGCATTTTTTTCCTCGGTGCAGCGGTAGTGAGGAGATTTTGCCTTTATGTCTTGGTTTGTCGCTGTGTGTGAATGCCAGAAGGTGAGTTTGATTACTTTGTTGTGTGGGTTTGGTACAGCCGAGCGTACTAGTTTATTTCTGAATGTGCTGAAGTTTTTTCCGTCTTAGAGCTACGTTTAGTTCGCTATGCTGATTTGCGTTTGTAAAATTCAGCTTGATTTAAAGCGGAACTCAAAATATACTCAAGTGGAATCTGTCACAGGGATCAGGTAAAATATGTTACACCATTTAATTGGATATGAAAATAAATATCCAACCACTCAATATGAAATTTGTTGATTTTTAACAACTATTTATTAAAAAAAACCCACAATACTAAGAAACAATAATAGCTATTCTGATAAATAGATCATTAACCAAAAATCCCTCAAAAATAATTATAGGTTAGATCTAAATCATTCAGTTTATGTCAGGAAAAAAACCCTAAATAATTAAATGTCCAAAATTACCGTTTTTTTAAATGAGAATAATGTCTGTAAAAAGTCCCATATCCTCAAAAAACAAAACAAAGTCCTGGAAAGTATTTCCCCGTTTTAATCCAAAGTGCCAATCCAAAATGAAAAATCCGAAACGTTAAATAAATAAAAAGATGAGAAAAAAAGAGTGGCACCACCAAAAATCCCCAAAAAAGAAAAGTAAAGTCCAGAACTCATCGGGAGCGTCTTTCTTTCCCCTTGGTGTCCTCTCGCACCGGGCGGCATTTCCTGGATGCAAGCTCCTATCCAGTTACTAAAACGTACAATCTGAGGCGCAGGGGCGAACTTTGATTGCCGTTTTATGTCTTTTCTTTGATTTTTCTGGATTTTTTTTACTTGTTTTAAACATTCAATCAAGTTAAGTCTCCCGCTGCACAGATCTGACGGTGTGCGTCTTCCTCTCCGGTTGCGCCGCAGCACGCCGACGCACACGCCCCTTTTTATTTACCAATTTCAACCATACCTAAAACCAGCATAATGCTGCCCAAAACTCAGTTTTGAACAGTGGAAACTTGTAATAATTTTAACAATCACGTAACAGCAACTGTTCTACAAAACAGTTTGATATATTTACTCTTTAATGTATTTATTCAGAAAAAGAACAAACAGTGGTTATGTTATCGGTTTAGTTGATTTGTTGTTCGGCTTTTGGGACAGTTTGACTGAAACAATATTTTGCATGTAACTTTTGTGTTATGTTTCGTTTATACTAGTATACTGATTATTATTTGTCTGTTGTTGTTTCAGACCACCTACTTGACAAATTCCTACATAATAAATGCATCTGAAATAAAGTTGGAATCGCTCTAAATCAGAAATTAACATATAAAAATGTAGCCCAGGCTTTCTGTCCCTAAACCTGCAGAGCCCATAGGGAAGACACCCTATGGGCTCTGCGTTGTGTTTGTGTGAAGGCGGGATGTGATCCGTGCAGAAAGGGAATCAGACTCAGGGCTCTTCGGACACTTTGGCGCGTTTATTTCGTCCACCTTACAGGCAGTAAACACACTGTCAGCATTCAATCGTTTTCTTTTTTACAAAATAATCAAGCATCACCAGTACAAACATGTAATTTGAACTTAAATGGCAAACTGAACAAACAGAAATAGTTCGGTTTATTAATGTACCGGTACTGTATATTTTACATTGTGCTAGCAGAGCTGCTGCTTACCTTACAGGCAGTAAACACACTGTAAGGAATATAACAGTTCGCGCACAAAAAAAAAAAATCCCCTGCACTACGGTGTCCCTGGCAGGACAAACATGTCAGAATTGCGGTAGTGCCAGCAATTACAGAAAACAGCGCCCTCTCTTGGAACATTTATGCACTGCTTTACAAAAACAACGGCTTTCATATCAAATGGCTGATGTCCGATATAAAATTTTACAGCTAATATCGGTCAATACCAAAACCATGCCGATAATATTGTGCATCCCTAGGCAGCTTGTAGGGTTAGGGCGAAACACTGCATTTCATACCGCGAAATGTATGTTTTGTTTGACCTTTGAAACTATCAAAACTATGGTTTTGATAGTTTTTTAACCATAAAAAACTACATTTGAAACCCATAAACCCATAACAATATATAAACATATTGATCTGGAAAAAAAGCAAAAAGAACTAGGCTGTTATCAGCGACAAATAATGGTGTCATGGTACTGTCATAGCCATGTTGTTATTTACATTTGTTTATGTACTATTCTGCTCTTCTTTATGTATAGTTCTGAAATTGTGGAAAATCTTAAGAATGAATGCTAGTTAAGTAATTAAAGTAGTTGCAAATGTTCAGTTCCAACAGCTACTTCATTTAGCAGTTTTTAAAAACTCCATATTCTTCAGATTTAGCATAAATTATATTGATTTTAAAAAACATCTTTTTATTTTGTGAACTGCAATTACAATTTTCCCCTTGGGCAATCAGAGTTTAAAACTTGGGATTTCCACCAAAGCAATGAACTGTTAAATAGTATTACATTCTGTTTGCAAACTTTAATCTCATTTTACGTGTGTACAGTGACAATAAATTTTAATAGATAGATAGGTAGAATATACCTTATTGATCCCCAAGTGGAAATTGCTTATTGGTTGACAAGCTACTCCATCCAAGGTATTAAAATATTAATATAACTAAGAAATGCTGGAAGATTCATCTTTCCTGAGAAGTCAATATGTTCTTTGGCAAATTGTAGTCACTTCAGTACATGTCTTTTTTTAACAACAGGACTTTGCGGGGCTTCTTGCTGTTAACTTGGCTTCACATAAACAAGTACTGATTGTTGCAGTACTCGCAGGCAATGATCCTCCTGGAGCTGATCATTGGCCTTTGCCATTTTGGTTATTCTCCAATCCATTTCGATAGTTTTTTCTTTTTCTTCCTCAACTTTGTGGTTCTTGCTGCCATTGTAAAGCATTTGATACCATTTTAGCTGAATAGCCTATCATTTTCTACACTTCTTTATAGGTTTTCCCCTCTTTTACAAATTTTTGGATCAAAGAACGCTCTTCTTCTGAACAATGTCTTGAATGACCCATGTTACTCTGTTTTTCAAGAACAAATGCACATCCAGCTTATGCAGTGTCACTTGCCTTGATCTTTGACCCTTGACAAGAGTCACCTGTTTAACACGTTTTTTTGTTTTTCACATAATCAATGACCTCACTAATTGAACTCAGCACTGCTATTTCTTGAACACACCCCTTTCAGTAAATTATTCAGTTTCACAGAATCAGCAGCTTGCATATCATGCCTGTTGGTTTTTTATACCTTTACTAAACCTACAGACTTACTTGCAGTGTAGGAGTTGTAATTTAAACAAAAACAGTGATTTATCTTGCTAGTGATGTGGGAATGCTATTATATTGAACCCAACTGTGTGTGTCTATATATATATGTGTGTGTGTGTCATATAGAGCCCAAAACAGCAATTACCTGATGTGAAAAATATGATATGAAGGTTCTTATTTTGTAGGGTATGTGATCTGAGTGTTGTAGATAATTTGAGACAGTAGAATACATTTGTAGTTCATGAGTAAGGCCACATAATGAAGGCAGTGTCCTGTTAGGTGCTGCTATATGGCTTCTTTGCTTGACACAGATGTGGGTTTTTCTGAGAATATGTAATTTTAATGTGGGTCAGTGGACCATACAAACATCTAGTATGCAGAATTTGGCTCTGCATGTAGGGCAGGGAACCTTGCTGGATAACCAAGTCTGAGGTCTTTGTTGGTCCTGGCGACTGGCAAACCATCGACCCAAACAAAAGAGGCACCACATGGGTCTGCAGAAACACTGCTGGCACTCTGATTCGTTGTCTATTCCTGTAGTCAAGATACAGACAGTGATGTTGGTTATTACAGACCCAAATATGAACACAGTCTTCCCATTACTTGCACTGAAGATATACTATAAACAAATAAGCCTTAATTTAAAAAGTGATTTCTTATGTCTTTCTAAGGAAAAAAAAAGCATGTCATTGTTTCTGACATAAGCATAAATGTCAGCTCTTACCTGCTGACATAAGCAGGTAAGAGCTGACATAAGCTCTTACCTGCTTATGTCAGCATAAGCAGGTAAGAGCTGCTTATGCTGACTCATATGTAAGCTCTTACCTGCTGTTTGGCAGAGTCTAACCAACTTGGTACTTGCTGGAACTTGCATGCAGCCGATACAGGGTTCCACTTCCTGTAGATATAGGAAGAGTAAGCAAAATGCATTTGCTTACATTTCTTTGTGGTTGTTGAACAAAATATCTGATTTGCAAAAGATTCAGAGTACTACCTGCCCACTGGGGAGTGTGTATCGTTGATTGAGCTCCACCTGAGCTCTGAAAGTTTCCAGAAAGAGTTCACTCATTGTTTGGTGGATCACAACATTGGGAGAAGTTCTGATGGGAGCTCTGAGCTTTACCCTCAAATCAGTATAATCTGTTGAGTTAAGACTAAAAACAGAAACAAAAAAATAACCAATTAGTCACTAAACAGTAATACAGAATTATTGAATGAATTGTGTACAAGCACATACACACATACCTAATATTGAATGGTCTGACTGTAGGGTTAATGCTCTCCACCCTCAAGCTCAGGATCTCTATGGGGGAAGGTGAATCTGGGCTCAGCTGATGCTGCCTGGAATCTGTCACAGTCACATGACAATCGCTTTGTAAGGCCATGTCAATGTGATATGTGGTCACCTACAAACAGAAAAAGAGAGCCGGCGTTTTTGAATAACTGCTCTAACAGACAAGAGTCAGATGATCTTAAAATGCAATTAAAATTCCTTTATAAGACAAAGAAAATAATGCATTTGAGGTATAAGTATTAGATATAGAAGTTTCAAAAGTAATCATGGAGATCCTGGTCTGCGTTTCTGAAGTCTTAATACGCAAAGCAAAGAAAAATGTAGCAGATGAACAGACACTGCAGAGGACCGATGAGAGAAACAGAGGAATAACAGAACTGTAGGAGCCATTTATCCTTTACTGTGTTTATCGCCAACAGGGGGCGTATTTCATTTTGAGTTCTGAGTGTCTGATGGGGGATGGGTTATTTAAGGGCAATCATGATTCTGTTCAGGTGTTGTTAATGGGAAGAGAAAACAGTTTTCTACTGTACTTGGTTTAGGTTTGGTGTTGAATTTATGTGGATTTCAATGGCAATAGTAAAACAATGGACTTTATTATAAGTCGGACTAAAGATCGGCATCCTGAACCTTAACTGAGCGCACGTAAAACGAACGCCTTTCAGAAACAACCACCGGTAGCCTAAAATATAGGATTTTAGCCGCTACAAGAACAACTAGAACATTTTGGAAGAAATTTAAATAGGTCCTGCCAAAGTGTGCCCATTAGTTGGAACCCAGCATTCTGATGCTAAGCTTAGCTACCATGTAAGAAATAGCATGTGGAGTATCAATGTTATGATGAACTGAATACCTTCAGTATGCAAACATAAGTGTGTAAGCTAAAATTATACAAAATGCTAATGTTATCCTCAGGCAGACCTGGGCATCTTACAACTGTGCTGCTTTTAATTTGAAAAGTGTTATTTATGGACGTATGTCCATGCGTAACCTGTGAGTGAAGGTGCACAGCGACGATGCCCGGTTAGCCCCAAGATGTCCGCTAACACTAAAAAAAGAAAAGTTGATAACGAATGCCGTGTTTTCTGCCAAGTACTTCTTTACAGAAATTAAAGATTATGACTTGAATCGCCACTGTACAACGAACCACGTACCCTGTCGCAGTCTTTTGCCTCCCTCAGACAACGTTTTACCTCCCTTTTTGCTGCCTTTATCTTCTCCTTATCTTTAGTCCTGAAGGCCATCTTCTTCTGGTTGAGGACAGCCTTTACTCCTTGTGTTACCCATTGTTTACTATTTGGGCAACATCGAACAGTCTTGGGGGTGCCACCAAGACACAGAAATTAAGATAATCTGTGAGACAGAGAGTCATTCCCTCCAGGTCTTTACCATGAGCTCCCAGCAGCACATCCCAGTTTGTGATGTTGAAACAGTCTCTTAGGGCCTCCTCGCGAGTGGAGACACCCTGCCTTTGGACCAGGGATGTGTACTGGGGCTGTATGTACACCAGGTTGTGGTCTGACTTGCCCAATGGGGGAAGGGCAGCAGCCTTATATCCATCTTTTACATTGGTGTACAGTAAATAAATTATCCTGATTTTCCTGGTGGGACAATTGACAACCTGGTGAAAAGCAGTCAGAGTGAAATCCAGGGTGACATGATTAAAATCTCCAGATATTATTATGAGGGCTCAGGATGTTGCAACTGAAGTTGTGCTGTGACACTTTGTATCTTTTGACAGACAGCAGCTGATTCCGCCCTCCATGGGATGTAAACACAGATGGAGATCACGTGACTGAATTCCCGGTGGAGCTGACAGCCAACAGCTCCAGATCAGGGCAACACAGCTCTACCTTGACTGTGACTTGGCCAGGGTTACACCAACGGTTGTTAACGTAGATGATCAAACCGCCTCCTCTGTTTTTTCCACATGCTTTTGGATCTCTATCAGTTCCGACTTTTGTAAATCCGTGCAGAGCAACGGTAGCGTCCAGTATGCTGTCAGTTAGCCATGTCAGGATGAACAAGCTGCACTCACGATAAGGCCGCTGATTCTCCAACGCGGACATCTCATCCATCTTATTGTGTAGTGAGTTGACGTTCCCCATGATCATGGAGGGAAGTGATGGTTTAAAACGCCTCTGGTTCTCGGCGAGCCTAACCTTAAGCTTAGGTCCAGCCTTGCAGCCTCGATACCTCCTCCTTAGCTCCGCTAGGATGGCGTGCTTCCGTCCATTCGGGCTCTTCCTGAGGGCCAGCAACTCTTCTCTTGAATAAACAAGAGAGTTGACTCTTGTGTACAGACTCCTGTTTTGATATCTAGTATACACGAAGATAAATAAGTTAAATAAGACAAATAAAGTTAATAGTGCTGAGGAGCGACTAGCGTTGCTGCCGTTACATACAGCGCATTATTTGAATATCAATAATGATATTATTTTTTTAGACCCCAAATTTACGATTTTGGGTAGAAAATAAAATTAAGAATTCCTTCAGAGACATTTTCACCCACCAAAACTTAGTGGTCTCAAGAGAGCATGGGACGAAGATCTGCAGAATGAGTTAACTATGGAGAAATGGAAAGAACTAACAGAATCATGGTATAAGTACAGTACCGCCAGTACTTACATAGACTCTAGGCTACCTGTATGGATAACGCAGAAGGTATAAGCACTTCACAATGTGGAACAAATGAATATTTTGGTTTTGCCGTACGGGGTGGAAAGTAATAAGTTACATTTACATCTATTAGTCTAATTTGTTCTTTAAGATGTTTACAAAACCTGAACTTTTACTTTTCCTTGAATTTTGAGTAAAGTTACTCAGTTACATTTTAAATAATATCCATTAATGAGTAAAGATAAAACACCAGAAAAAACAGGATTGATCTTTCAGCTCTGTTTGTATTAAGATCTCATGATGTTGCATCAACTGGAAGACAGAGGAGCAAAACCTATCAAGCTCAGTTCAAGTTAACTTCTGCGAAAAAGAAAAGCCCTTTCTGAATTTAATGCATCAGTTTAACTGTAAGCATAGGCAGCAGTTTTATCTTTAATATTTTAACAACAAATGTACATGTCAATTTTATCATGTACTTGTGATTATAATTTTCTATTGACTTAGTTTGGAATCGGTTATTTAAAACTATTAGGAGTAACCAACAGCAGCTGACATAAAATATTGGAAATTAAGTTTCCCATTATACACATAATATTTTGTGTTGCTTTTTATTTATAAATGTGCTCCTTTAAAAAAACAGTTTGAGGCCAGTATTTTCTCATTTCCTTTTTGATGAGCTGAACTTTTGCTCATCAAAAGTTCTGAGCAAAAAGTAATTGTTAACCAATTGTTGTAATTGTTGTTTTTTTGTTAACCAAAAAGTACGTCATTATAAGTAAAATTATAATGTTAAATACAAATAAAGTTACTTTAAATATTAGTAACTTTATTTGTATTTAAGTGCAGTTTTTTTTTTTAAATAAATAACTTCGGAATGACTGTCTTTTCTTTTGAACAAATTAGTTATTGTTCTCGGTCACACTTTATTTGACGGGATGTGAATAACACTGTCATAAACATGACATAACACCTGTCATAAACATGAGTAAGTTTTCATGAATGTTTATGACCGTTGTCATAAAGTGTAATTCGGTAAATCATGACACTTTTAATACAAAGATGACATTATTCAAAATGTCTTTGTTATGACAACTTGACATTAACCAAGAAACCATAATCTGACATAAATTTGTTATAAAAGAATTACTGTTTAAACTGTAAAATTACGTAGCTTTATGTTATTAAAGCTAAAGTTTATATATATATATATATATATATATATACAGCACAGAGGCCCTCATCCTGGCCGCCCGGGAACAGGCCCTAAACACCAGAGCAATTGAGGCCCAGATCTACCACACCAGACAAGATCCAAGGTGTAGGTTGTGCAAGGAGGCCCCTGAGACAGTCCAGCACATAACAGCATGGTGCAAGATACTGGCAGGGAAAGAGTACATGGAAAGACATAACCAAGTGGCAGGCATAGTGTACAGAAACATCTGTGC
>CAEFZY010040380.1:0-55189 GCA_903066815.1 Brachyrhaphis roseni
TTTTTGGCGAAAGAAACTCAAAATAGTTCCTGTTTTTCCACCAACAAAATGCGCATCTCCCTCCATTGTTTACATTTTTCTCGTATAGAGACGTCGGTCATTCGACAAGACACGTAGAGGAAATATAATTAAATAACAAAAGAAGGTAGTAACGCATAGTAACGCAAAAATGATTTTGATAAGTAACTTTAATCTGATTACTGGATTTGAAATAGCAACGCGTTAGATTACTCGTTACTGAAAAAAGCGGTCCGACGTCAGTAACGCGTTACAAAGTAACGCGTTACTGACAACACTGCTCATAGGGTTTTATTATGAATTATTTCATTAGGAATGGGCGAGATATTTTGTTACATCCATAAAACTCATCATGAGCCTTTCTGAGACCTTGTGGTGAATATACAGTCTTCAGTGATCATGTAGTCTCTAAAGTAGGGTTAGTAAACAGAATTCCTGATTTTCTGAAAGTTGAAAACAAATCTAAATTGTGGCTCATTAACAAAGACATAAATTCTTCTATTATTATTGGTAAAATTATCAGAAGAAGATCCTATTTATATAGCACTTTTTCAGCAACAAGGCAGTTCAAAAGTCTAGTTTGGAGAAAGAGTTTCAAGCACAAAATAGTGTTTCTGCCCCAAAGCTTTACTCAGAGTCCTTAAGGATGTTTTCACACCTGGTAGTCCAGTAGACTCAGTTTGATTGGGAGCCAAAGTTACAACGATTGTTACATTTTCAGTTGCTTTCAAACTGCACTCTGTCAAATGATCCAAACTAATTGTAAAACCTGCTCACCCCTTCGCTTGCACCAAGAACTACTGAAGGAAGTAACAAGAAAACTTCTGAAGAAGACACTGAGTGCAACTTCTATCTTCATGAAATGTAAACAATAATGGAGTAGCACCAAATTTTAGTGGTTGAATGATTTCTCTTTTGTATTCGGGAGAAAGCCACGAGCCATTTCTCCTGCTTGCACCAGAGTCTCGTTTTTGTTTTGGTTCTATTTTCACATACACCTTGATTTACATTCAAGGTGTATGTGGAGGCACATAGTGCCATTGCGGGGCGTTTCGAGTGTCTAGTGTGGCATGATTTGAAATGTTTGGAGTGTTTTGAGCGTTTGAAGCGCCGAGCACGTCCAACAAGTCCAACGCTCCACATAGATTTTGAATGTAAACCGGACGCGCCTGACGCTCAAACCACGTTTGGAGGGAATGCGCCATAGCAGGCAACAAACGCACAGGAGAGGTGAAGAAAAAATGCTGCAAGATTTGACTTATCCAAGGGACAGCTTAGATTGAATGCTTATCAGAAAAATGTAAATGGGCGACATTCAAATTTAGATGGGACAGACTGTATGGCCCTAACCCCACTTTCTGGAAGACCTTGGTCTCTGCACAGGGGTTGTGATGATGCATATTTTAGGAAAACTTTACAAAGAGTGTGATGCAATTCTATCAAACTATAAGACTGTAAAAAATGTTTTGTTTTAAAAAATGAATAACATCAAAGTTTAAGGATAAAGTTTCCTGATCTGTTGGAAGTCAAAAAGTCTTGATGCTTCATATTCACGAT
Organism: Brachyrhaphis roseni; assembly: GCA_903066815.1. Lineage (NCBI taxonomy): Eukaryota > Metazoa > Chordata > Actinopteri > Cyprinodontiformes > Poeciliidae > Brachyrhaphis > Brachyrhaphis roseni. The sequence goes on from CAEFZY010040380.1 coordinate 1,576, forward strand.
GTTACTTACAGTGGGGGATTTCTACACAATCCCTACATGGGAAATTCTTAGAATCAGACTTTTTGTATTCAATAAACATTTACCCAACCCAAATCTCAGTACAGTGGACCCCGAGGTATTCACAGGGGTTTGGAACCACAGCTGCCTGCGCATAGTTCAAATCTGTGAATACTTGAGGCCTCCTCAAAAAAGGCTTCGAACTGCTGGCTGCAATAGTTCAACAGCATTAATACATATACCGTCTTAACTTGTCTTAACACTGCTGTAGAAGCTAACATCTTCGGTCTTGCTTTGTCCACACTTGGAGTGTGGGTGGGGCAGGGCAGCTAATCAGCTTCACGGAAAATAAACGTAGCTCCCGGATTGTTCTGAGTTTGCAAACACCAGACAACAGTGTGTCAAGTAGCATTTTGCCCAGTCATTTCAGCTCACCACGCTGTGATCCACAAATAGGCAGATTTTCCATGAATAAATTGGAGTTACGTTCCACAGAAAAATCCGACAGTAGTGAGTACTGAGGCTGTACTTGGAATGTTTCTGTCAGATGTGACCATGAAGCGCTGCATTCAGAAAACAGTACTGCTAAAAAAACCTCTTTGAGTTTTGTCCTTTAAAAACAGTCTTAAACGTCGCAGTGAAAGTGAAGCTGAGCAGGTAATTAAGGTGAGCAGGTTTGTGCTCGTAACTGTCAGTCATTTAGCCAACCCTTTTAAAGCCCTTCTGACCGGACTGAGCAGCTCTGAGCTACTACCGCCAGTCCAATGTGTTCTGCACTCCTTGCAGGCCTCACACATTCCAACGTTGTGAGCTCACTGCAGATCGGATTTAATGCTGTGACTCTGTTATCCTTTTTTTTTTTTGCTTCTTCGGAAGCTTAGGAACTAACACAGACATTTCCTCCAGGAATTAATAGTGACTGTAAAATAGAGTTTAACTTAACAGGGAGTAATGGGCATTGATGAAGCAAGCAATTAATAACTGTGGTACTACACTCGCCTACAGAATTTGTGGTGCCAAGCAAGTTGGACAAGTCACATCATTTGATCAAGTCAATATAAAAGATTTATTAAAGAGGCAGTATTATGTAAAATCGACTTTTTGAGCTGTACAACATGTTATAATGTTATTCAAGGAGTTTTGCCTTGATTCTTTTATGCATGTTTGAGAAATACTTTAATCTCCCGTGGCAACCATTCAGCTGTGCATAACGCCTGGATGGACCTAGCTCTGCCGTTGAGGTTCAGCTCCTCCTCAGAGCTGCCGTTTCCAAGCTTCAGAGCTTCCACCTCACAGAGCAGCCCTCCCACGTGACTCCCCCACTCAGCTCCTTCAGACTAGCCAGCATCAATTAGCTGGCTAGTCTGAACATCAGCTGAGGTCATTATAGGGCCACTGGTTAAAATGTTGTTAAAGCATTAATAGAAAGGCGATGTTGTGATGACTTCCCAAAGGCGTAGTGTTGGAAAGAGCAGGACTTTCTTAAAGAGACAGAGGCCCAATTTCAAGGTATTTAATTATAAATACCTTGAAATCGGTCGGTCGATAAATTGGCCCCGATTTTCTTAAATTTGGGAGATCAGTAATCAGCAATAGTCGCAGTTAATAAAAATCCCTCCGCTGTTGCCAACTCTGCAACTTTATTGCAATATTTATCAACATTTCAGACCAAAATAAATAAATAAAATCAGTATTGGCCAAAATCGCTTTTTAAAGATTGGTAGTCAGTGAACACTCAGAAAACTGCAATGGGTGCAGCCCTACTGAGAGCGGCAGGGCCCATCTTCCCGACGATAATTTGGTTAAAGACGTTTCTTAACGGAGGATATTTTTTTTCCCTCGCTAAATGAAAGCTCTTGATGTTCAGCTTAATGTTAACCAGGAGTGCTAATAGATGAGCTTGGCTCTATAAGGAGATGTCCTTGTACTTTAGAGCCAAGAAGTTAATTATGATTTTCTCCACAGAGTGCAGATGGACATGTCTAGACGTATGGAGCCAGACTGGGATCATAGCCTGAAAAAACCCAACAAAACCAAACAAAAAAGACCTTCAGACTCAGCTTTTCCATTTACTGAAATAAGTCGGATGGGCCCCCAGCGTGTGAAACACACCCAGCTAGGAGCAGCCACTGCAGGCGCACTGTGATGGCAGCCAGGAGCTGTATGTTGCTGGGGGGTTTTAGTGGTGTGGGATGATTATTAGGCTGCGTGCAGACTATCAGGTGAGCCAGAATAACCCACACAGGAAATGGCAAGAGAGTGAGGTAAGATGGAGGTGAAACGTGAAGCCCTCCTGGCTGCCGCTGCCCACCCTGTCAGCCCTGTTCACGTTCTCCTGCATTCTCTGGCATTTTGTGACAGACACAAAGTAAACATGTCATTCCATGACTTTGCTCTGCGGTCTGAGGTTCCCTTGGTTTGCCTGGCTATATACAGCTCTGTCTCTCTCAGCGGTCCAGTAAACAACACAGTGATCGTAAGTTGTGCTGCTCTGAAGTCGCTGTCTCCTCATCTTTCCACTTCCTGCTTATCTGTCCTTTTACGGCTTTGAGGAAGTCCACTGACCTTCAGTTTATTTTGATTTAGGGCATGATAAATGATAGACGATTAATATCAATAGAAAACACATCTGATAGAACTTTCAGTAATTTCACTGAACTCTAATCCAGAACCGCACAGTATTCTGGGGGATGTAGGCAAAGGAAAGGCTTTGGCTGCTCAACCTCTCACAGTCAGATAAGGAAGATCAGTCATTGGTAAACTAGCATATTGTGCAACTTGAGTAACTTGCGCTGCAGTTTTATGTTTTTCCCCCATGCCTCATAACCAGTTAAAACTAAAAAATGGAGACTTTTAGCGAGGCCTCAAGAGGAAAATGTGGATAAAACAGGAAAGTTTGGTCTTATTTCAGATATTTAAAACAAAGAATGAATCAATAATTATTGCTGTTGACTGATATAAAATTCTCATATCATGAAAAGTTTTTCTGAGGTTCAACTTTCAATTGTCTGAAAACACTGAAAAAAACCCCGCATCAGTTCTTCCATTTCTTTTTTGTGCCTCTGCTCTGTCTTCTCAAGCTCGCAGTCGGTGGAGCCTGGTTCGTACTGAGCCTGGTTCTGGTTCTGCTGGAGCTTTCTTCTGTTTAAAGGGGAGTTTTTCCTCTCCAATCCCTCATGCGCAGGCGATCGTCGCTACATGCTGGTCCAGGAGGAGTGATTGCTGCAAGTCAATGGCTCGATGCAGTCTGCTGGGTTTCCTTGGAAACTTTTTCAATCACTCTAAATAATTAACAGAGCCTACTGTACCGTTTAATAGGATCAATTCCAATGTATGTGTAATTGAATTGAAATGATTTGTTAGTTTTTTTGCTTTGCCTCTTAATCCCACTATTCCTCTCCACTTTGGGAGCTTGTGTCAGTGAGCGTAGAGAGGCAGCACCAACTTCCTTAATCTGAAAACAGACGTAAAGAACCAAATAGATCAGGAAAAGAAACAAGAAAAGAAGAACAATGAGTTGATAAAAATACAAAGGGAAACTAAAATTTCCCCCCTTACAAATGCATTTAAAACCAATAAGCATTTTGTTGCAAACTAAAATGTTGTTTTGGATGAAGAAGTATATGGTGCATATTATAGGAGAGTATGCAGTGCAGTTTTATCTTGTAATTGTTACGCTGCTCTTAAATAAAATGTTTTAGTAATATTATTAAAAGTCCATATAATGTATATTTATCATTGGGAGTAGAGCTGCGTGATATATTGTAAATATATCACCATGTGACATGAACATTGTAATGTGACAATGCAATGCTAACGTCACATTACATTAACACTGTAATGTTAACAACATTAAAAACATTTAATACTTACGATAAGCATTACAACGGTTCCAAATACTGTTGGGAATGCAGAATTTTGCTCCATATTACTGGAACGTGGAGCAGAAATATTCCTGTAATATTTTACACTGCTTTTTATACCAGTGATATATTATACCTTCTGAATGTAGTCTCTCTGATTATGTGGTCATAGCTGACTCAGATGGTAGCTGAAAATATTAAAGCTAAACAAAGAGTAGTGGAAATATTCATTTGAAGGACAGAAGAGAGAAAAATGTTGGTTTTATCCAAACTAATATCTCAGTGTTGGAACTGCTTGGTCTTCTGGTATCAGGTTGCTGCGCTGGGCACATTCAGAACTTTTGTCTAAGGACGGCGCTCAACGCTGGCTCAGAGCGCAGCGCTCTCAGTAATTAGGATTAGGAGTCATTTGGTGGATGGCTGCCTTTGTATCCCTTCCCTTTGAGGATTAGAGCCACGTGTTGCTGGTTTCCGGGTGTGGATTTTATCTGGTGCGAACATGATTCACATTAAAGATGTGACCGCACGACCTAAAGTTAGATGGCTTGTTTACCTGCTGTCCCCTCACTGGAATACACCGGACCGGGCATGATGGGAAACGAGCCAAACACAGAGAGACAAACTGTTTCCAAAATCACGTTCTTTGTGCCCAGTTTTTATTACTCAAACACTTGATGTACTCTCAGTGGAAAGCAGCGCTGTGGGTTTTTCTTTTTTTAACCTGTTTAAGCTCATTATGAGACATTCTGATCCCTGAGTACTGCAGTCATTTTCCACAAGCTTCAACTTTTATACCATGTTGAATCACTTCATTTCCATTAAGTCATTGTCTCTGTAATTTATGCTCCAGTTTGGCTCAGAGTATCCCAGTGCTCTGAATCATCTGTTTCCAGTTTGGCCCATTTCAATGGCTCTGAACAGAGGAAGTGAGAGGCAGTGTTCCCTGTTTTCTGTAAATACCTGCAAAAAACACATAATCCTAGATTCCCATGCACCTGGTCTGTTAGTCATTGCCAAAAATTTTGCTTACTATATTTTTGCTTCACATCTGCACTGGATCTGGATTCATACTGAAGATCGCAACAAACACATTCAGGAGTAAATCTGCTCATTAAAGCTGCAGTATGTAACTTCTATGAAAAGCTGTTTGGTTTTTTTCTTATTTGTTGACACTGTCACCATGTTGTGACAATATGGCATGAGACATAATCTGTGAAAAGAATCAAACTCATCTGCCTTCTCCCAGTAACTAGAAACAACCAATCAGAGCCAGGAGGCGGGGCTTAGCAGGTTGATTGACAGCACTAAGACCTGCCTCCTGGCTCTGATTGGTTGTTTTAGTTGGGAGTGGTGCATTTCTTCATACGCCAGTAGTGGCTCAGGCAGGAGGTGGAGGAGAGCCATCTTTTCTTAGATTATCTGTCTCATATTATACTGTCACAACCTGGTGACAATTTTAATGTAAAAGACATATTTTTCTTTTTTTATATAAAAGTTACATTTTCTGTTTCTTTTTATTAAAGTTTATTTTTTTCTTTTTTGATGCAGTTATCATAAAATCTGAAATCAGACGTTTGAAATCGTTCTGCATTTTTAGTTTTCTCAATCTTTATTGCAAACATTGTTTTAATAATGTTAGCTCGTTTGTCATTTGGTTCTCCTTCCCTGTTGCAGAGAGTCCTTCAAAATGTCATTTTCGTGGTTTCCACTAGTTAGACATACTTTTGCATGTGCTGCATATTTTTGTTTTCAGGTTTTCCCTGAAATAAAAAGAGATATCTAAACCACTGTAAGTGACATTTAATGCTGTGCTTGACTGGGGTCTATCGAATGTCTCGGCCAAAGGCTGCTGGAAATAGGGACCACCAAACAGCTCAGCCTAACCCAGGAACCGTGTTGGAGGTAATTTACCTTGGACACCGCGCTGTATGATGAAAGGTTGGAGCATCCAGAAAGAAAAATCCAAATTGTATCTGTTCATTATTGATAGAAGCCCGACTCCCTCTGCCTAACACACTAACTAGCGCTCACTGCTGTAACTGTTATAAATTGTTGCAAATTAATTCTCATTTCTATTGATCCAAGAGAAAGGAATCAGAAAGGTATTGAATGCTCATAAGATATGGACTTTTAAAAGAAAATGTATTGAAAAGGGACACACAAATGTTGGAGAAGTTTCATTCTTTTGACATAAGTCTGCTGTGGCAAATTTTCCATTTCTCATAAACGCAAATAACCATACCAGTCTGTCGTAGCAGCTGGATGCTCATACTGAACCATGTTCTGGTTCTGCTGGAGGTTTCTTCCTGTTAAAGGGGAGCTTTTCCTCTCCACTGTCACCACATGCATGTTCAGTGTGATAGATTACTGTATAGTCAACGGGTCAATGCAATCTGATGGGTTTCCGCCTGTAGAAACGTTTTAGACTACTTTGAATAATTAACTGAGCCTACTGTCCTGTGTGATAGCTAGGATCAAATGTGTGACTGATTTTTTTTCTTAAAGCGCCTCAAGACAATGCTTTTGTTGTGAATAAGTGCCATTTAAATAAATTGGACTTAAAAGAGTCAAAACAAAAAAAAGTCAAGCATTGTCTCAGTCAAGCCTGTGTTGAAGTAAATTTTGGCTCCTTTAAATCCTCCCATCAGTTCATCTCCCTGATGCTTTTTCCATCTGCAGCCATTTTCAGGAAAAGGCTTCACTCCTGAGACTCAGCTGAAACAAAACACACATGTGAGGAAGTCAGTGCTTTTCCAAGTCAGATTAGCTAGGGTTTTTTGTTTTTTTAATCCCAGAAACATGCTCCTAATCTAAACAGGAAGTTCATCAAGATAAATCCCACGGACCAAATGGGAGCATGTAAAGAGAACCAGGAAACGGACCGAACAGGATCCATTTCACTAAGCTCAATGAGACAATCCAACTCTGCCTGTGAAAAGGGATTTTTTATCATGCACTCTATATTCAGTATATACATCTATTCATATCCTGTAATTATTGTGTACCACAATGTTAGTTTTTATAAAGTTTCACATTCCCCCAGACTAAAATGATTAATGTGCAGCGGCTAGAAAAACTGATGATGTTTTCTCTCTCGTGCCATCTGCCCTTCCGTGGAGGAACATGTCAATTGTGGAAACCCTCATCTCTCATTATTCCATGTCAGGGTTTTATGTTTTTGGCTCAGCATGAGACAGATTTCCCCACTAATTAGATGTTCTCAGTCCATACTGTCACTTTAAAAATCCCCTAAAAAAAAAAAAAATGTCTGAAAAGCAGCTTTTTATCCCCTGACATTATGTCCAAGTTAAGTGCCTTAACATACAGAAGAGTCTACTGTGTTTTTGTCCGGCCAAAACGTTGTTACCTTGGAAACAGGAGGCCAAAATGCGACGAGACATTTGTGTTTTAGACAAATTCTGTCAGGCACGTTGCTACTGTTACAGATTTAGACCTCTTTCACATGCATATCAATAAATGAGTTATGCAGAATACAGTATGTCACAGATTTTAATTTATTTATTTTTAATTAAACCTTGAAATTTCCATCTCTCATCTTTAAAAAGCATGGCAGCAATTAACCAGTTTCCTTGTGAAAACAGCCTAGGTGGTGAATGAATACAACAAATGTCAACTGATACATATGTCGCTCATGTCAAGGATTCTAAAAGAAAAGATCATTTTCAAATAGTAATGTGAGCATGATGGGTTGTTGAGGACGTGCTTCGTTAGCAAAACTGTTCCGATCTGTGAGGCAACTTTGAAAGCTGATAGGGTGAAAAACGACAGTTCCTCTGCTATATTGTTGCATTAACGTCAGCCTGTTCTGTGGATTCTTAAGACCACAGAGAGTGAAATCTGATTGGACGAAACACGGGTAATCCACACGGACATGTACATGCAGAGGCACAGCCAAGAGAAAAGCTACAAACAAAAAGAAAATAAGTATTGGAGGTAAATTAGTAACATTTATTTGAACAGACGATATAATTCAGGTTGTAAACGTATGTTAGGGATTCTGAAATGCTGAGGCCTGCAGGAGCGCCCACTACTGGGAACATTCAAAATGGAAGTCAAAGCTAAATTCAATGTGTATGTCTAAGTTGTGCAAGCACTTTTATACCTCTTTAAAGCTCGTTATGGTGTTTAACGTTAACAAGCTACTTCGTTGTGAAAATGTATTTTGCCATCTGGAAAAGATTTACTGGCAGCACACAGAGGTCAAGGGTCGCAGACATGGAGCGTGAAGGGCCAGGGTGTCGCTGGTTCCATCTTATGTAACACAGGAAGTGCAGTCTCTAGAGAAATGCAACAAACAGTCTGCTTAAAAAAAATCTTTGCGTTTGAAAACAGCAATGATTCAAAGTTCGGTTTCACCGAATGTAAAGTCCAGGAAAGTCTTCCAGACCAATCTGACAAACGAGAGCTCCATTAGGTGAAAACCAGAGGTGTGTGTGTGTGTGCTGCAGTTTGTTCATCACCTGTTCTCATTATTTGAAGGGCCGTGTTAAAAGCGCTTTACCTGACATATTCCTCTCAATGTTCTTCCACAGAACCTTGACATTCATGTGGAGGACGTGCGCATTCGAGCCATCCTGTCCTCCTACCGTAAGCGGATCCCTGTGACCGAGGGCTACGTAGAGGTGAAAGATGGCGGCAAATGGAAGCAGATCTGTAACGCAGAGTGGAACGAGTTTAACAGCAGAGTCATCTGTGGCATGTTTGGCTTCCCAGGGGAGAGAAAGTTTAATGCCAGAGTCTACAAGTAAGCATGGGTGTGTTGTTTTTGTGGGGCAATGAAACGCTTGCACAGAAATTCAACGTGTTAATTGGCGCAGTGTGTTTGAGAACACAATGTTCAACTTTTGGTGTAACTCAGTGAGAGTCTTCTTCCTGGAAGGCAGAGGTTTATTGAAGGAATGCTTTCAACCACGTTGACTGTTGATCTTCTTCAACTGTCAGTATGTTGGGAGCAACATGAAACTGCTACTGCGCATGTTACACAAGTTGTTGCTAGGTAACCTAAAAGTGACTTGATGCTATCCAATCTTTTTATTAGCTGGTCTAAGAGCGGTTTCAAAGATCTCAGAGAAATGATCAGTCAATGCAACATCAATTAAAGACCTTGGAAGTATTTACACCCTTACTGGTAATCAAGCCCAGAGTGTGTCCCTGACTGCATGTTGCCTCTTTGTCTGTTTTTGAAATCTCCAACAATTATGAAACAGTCATCAATATGTAAATCAGACAAGATCTCACTAAAGTCATTGGAAAAAAAATGTGATTAGATTCTCAAACGTTGGGTGATCATTAACATCAGACATGGGGGAAGCAGATTGTCTTCATCCTCTTTGTATTGTATTCCACTGACTGTCCCGTCACAGACAATAAGAACTTTTGGTATGTTTTTTCTTTTCTGGGCCAATTTAGGAGGAACTTGGTGCTAGTGCTACACAGAGAGCACAAGAGGTTCAAAAACTTCTTCTTTTTTTAATTTTTTTTTTCCTTAGCCAATATGTAAGCCATGCTGGTGTGATTTTTAAATATGTATCCAGAGTAGCACAGGTGTGCGTGTGACATCAGACACTGTAACCCGTACCTGACTCCTGGCTGTCTGGCATCAGTGCATTGCACTCAGCTCATGTAATGCCTGAGAAACCACTGATGGATCATAAATCCTGCTTACGTAAGGAAGCTCTCCGTCCTACTAGCCACAAATTAAACACGGCCCTCCATTAAAACTTCCAGGACTCTAGATAACCGTACATTTTCTGTCTGCTCACGCTGGAAGTCTCCTGCTTTAGGTAACCGCAGCGAAGAACAGATGCTCCCCAACTTTCCGTCTACGTGTCAGGCTGCTCGTGCATCAACCTCGTGAAACATGCAGTGTGCTTCCACAGTCTGCCATTATGAGAACAGAGCCATGAACGGCAGCAGTTTCATAATTCTGACTTTCAGAAGTCTTGGCTGTGTTCCATCCATACAGTAGATTTTTAAGGTTTTGGAAACTAGAAAATGTTCACTTTCAATTTATTTAAACATATTTTCTTTTTACAATCAATTAATAAACATGAAAAATATGTTATTTGAAGCAGATAATAAGCTAAATGTGTGTGGCATCCTCTAATGAGACTTAAAACATTTAAAAAGTTTATCAAAACCAATTTGCATGTTTTAAGAAACGTGTAAATCTTCTTACACGTTCTTAATCATAACCAACTATAGACTCACAGATTATGTTCATGTTTCTATCTGAATCTGTTCTGAGTGTTTTCTGGATTGCTTTGAGGCTGGTTGCTTGTTTTCAGAGTGCAAATGTTGATGTTTTTTACTTCCTGCTTTAAGACTAAGAATGACAGTTAGCTGTTGGGCTAATTTCAGCATCCAACGATGAAACAGTGCAATCAATGCGACAACAATGGAGCAATCTTTTAGTCAGAGGAGTGTGATACTGATCACTGATCTCATACCAAGTAAATACAAACCCCGTATTGCCAATACCGATACTGATGCCGATACTTTTTATTTAAGTTCGACACATCATCAAACTTCTGACCTTTAGGCGGTTTTGTGGTAGAATTTGGACAAAGTTTATAAATACATGAATAACATGATTTGTGTGCAGTTTTTTTCTTCAAATAAACAAAAAACTATCATCTGAAAACAAATTGAAACAAATTCTTCTTTGAGGTAAAGTTGAGTAACTATAACACAAAAATAAAGTAAAATTTCAAGAGGGAATCTGGAGTATCGATTTCACCACACCATCATAGATCCAATACTGACACCGTGTTGGTATCAATGTCTCGATATTGTGGATCGTTCTGCCCACCTCTACTTGAAGACAGATGAGACCAATAGTTTCATCTGTTAGAGATTTTGGCTCTAACATCCAGCAACGTCACACCAACTGTTAGGCGTAGTGGTGGAGTTCACAAATTCAAGTTATTTTGCATCCACCAGTGATTTCCTTCTATTTGCCAAAGTATTCTAGAGCCACAGAGTCACAGCTCTGCACCACAGAGCTTGATGTGAGGCCATCTCAGTATCTCAGAAATGTTGTTCCATTCATCTATAATTGGAAATGCTGAGCTGCACAACCTCAGGATGAATCAAGATGCGTCCCTCTAACTAACCCAACGATCGCTGGGACATGTTCGGAGCCTCTCAGCAGCCCTAAACCTGACGAAGCGAGTGAGGGAAATGAAAGGAAGGAGAGCTGGGCTCCATATGGACAGAACAGAACAAGCAGCTTGTGAACAGACAGCAGAGCCCGTCCTAAGCCGGCTGCTTTGAACAAACACCAGCTGTGGAGAGCTTCCAGTCGGCAGCTAGCTGCTCCTTGCCAGCTCCCAAATGAAAAACCATCGGTGCCTGTCCTGACCTGCTCAGCTTTTTGTATCTGCACCACAGAGACGGTTTTATTGATTGGAGTACTTTAAGATTTTTGTAAATGTAAAGTGTTTTAGGGGTAGAATTTATTGTTATCATTAGAGATGAGACAGGAAGACAGGAGAAGATCATTAAATACATAGAGGATTATTCATAACCGGGATGGAAGAGATTATCACATGTTGTTATGTGATATGCTAATAATATTATAACTTGCCCTAATTATATTGTGTGACTTATTAATGTCATCCACAGCAAAAACAGAAAATCTTACCAAGTATTTATGGTCTAGTTTCTTGTGCAAAGATCTTAGTACACTTGAAATAAGACAAAACTAACTCATAAACAACTTTTCAGCAAGAAATAGGAACTTGCTTTAAGTCAATAATTCATTAATATTGATTTTAAATTACTACTTTCATAGGCAGATTAATTCACTTATGACATGGAGAAAAATCTCTTGTTGTAGGGTGCTCTGGATTCATCTGGCCAGAGCATCTGCTCTTCCACGTCATATGATTTTTTTTTTTAGTTATGTTCACAAAATCAAGCTTGAATTTGTTTTGCTCCTCCGTCTGTCCAGGATGTTCGCTCGCAGAAGGAAGCCAACATACTGGGACTTCTCTGTCAACTGCACTGGCACCGAGGCCCACCTGTCCAGCTGCAAGCTGGGTCAGATACTGGCCATGAAGTCCAATGAGACGTGCGTTGGAGGGATGCCTGTTGTGGTGAGCTGCGTGCCTGGCAGAGCCTTCGCCCCGGCGCCCATGACAGGGTACAGGAAGGCCTTCAGACAAGAGGTAACCACGGCTACACTTCGGCATACTAAAGTCTTGAGCTCTTTTTGGGGTATTACAGTAAAGTGGGTAAAGTAATTTGCTACTTCAACTTAAGACGTAGTTGCTTATGAAATCTCTCAGCCCTTCCAGTGATTAAAATAAATTAGTGGTACAGTATTACGGATATCATAGATCTGCATGATTAAGAAGACAATTTATAGTAAAAACACAAGAGGATGGTCAGGATTGTCCATAATGTTCTTAATTTTATTTTATATTTAGTTTATATTCAAAATGTAATGCAATTTTTCTTAAAGGATCAACCTACTGTAGGATGTTTAAAATATGAAGTCATTTCCATTCTCTACAAAATATATAGAAATCTGAACCTTCAAAATAAGAGCATAAAAATCAAACCAAATAAATCCCCCCAGACTGAAGTTGAAAATTGGACGTTGTGCCGCTAGCACTTAGCGTTCGTCAACAACTCATAGGCAGAAGTAAGAGGATTACGCAACACAAATAATCACCTGGCTGGAACACGGTGCGCTAAATAACAAAACATAATTTAACAAAACTTCGAGGCATTTAGTTTGCCTTGGGGAATTTTAATAATTGATGTGCTTTAATTACCTCGAGGAATCGATACAGCCCTAATTTTGAGATTAGTTGTGTAGCAAGCAAAGACATAGTTCTACTTTGGTTGACAGTGTTGGCTAAAAAAACGTTAGCATGCTAATCTGCATCATGTAGTCACAAAAGCGGCTCTGTTGATGTTCGGTAAAAAAAAAGAAATGATGACAGAGACAGAGATGTGCGCTTTGAGAACTGTTAACATCTGTTAACATCAGCTGCTAACAGTGCTAAAGTTAGCATCTGCTTCTTTAGCGTCAGAACTTCCTATGAACTCTGAACGATTCCTTAAGCAGTCTGGATCACGTTTGATCCCTTCTAGATGAAAATGTAAATTACTTGGACTGATCGGACAGAACTGGATCATTTAAGCAAAATTAGACACGTATGAAATCTTTCTTCTATTTTTAAAAAACAAAAATGTCAAGGTCAAGGTCAAATTTTTATATACAGCACATTTCCTACAGCACAGGCTGTCAGTACAGGAATAGAAAAAAAGAGAAACATCAAACAGTTAGACCAACAAAGTCACAACACACACACACACACAAAAACATTCGAGACAACTTGCACTAGAAGCCAGATCATAAAAGTGAGTCTTCAGAATCTATTTAAAAGCTCCAGAGTTTGCACTGGTTTAATATTAGGGTGCAGGTTATTCCAGAGCCACAGTAAAGCCTCTGTCTCCACAAATGTCCTTGTAAAATTCTTTGACATTAGATTAGACACAGAGGAACCTCAGTATGTAGACCAGTCAAACCTGGACTGGATTGTTCTACACCAATTCACTTTTATGATCCCTGACAACTTTATTTGTGAGATCTGTGCTCTATGATTCCTGCTAACCTCACATGGTCTCATTAGCCTGCATGTGTATTGTCTCATGACGCAGATGTTTCATCACACCGCTCATGATCAAACACCTGGAACTGCTTTGCTGTCTCTCAAAAATCTGCCTGGTTCTGACAGTCGGTAGTAATAACTCTTAAAAAAAAAAGCTGATATTTTTGTCAGTACCTTTATTCGAAGTTAATGTTGGACAGTCTTTTCGCCTTTTCCTCATGTATTTACCTTCAAAATATTCTCATCATGAAAGCCTGCTGATTCAGCCCGGTAGCAGTCATGTTTTCTGTCGATCCGAACTGAAAACGTGAGGGAACGGGTAGACAGAGTGGGCCTGGCGAAGGCCTCCACGCAGGTCCTGAATCAACCTCGGAGAACGCCACATGTGAGCCAGGCTGGCCTTGCATCACCCACCAGTGTGGTCATGTGGATGTTTATTAGTGGGAGAAAATGACTGCCGCCCTGCTGGTTTAACATCTGGTGGAAAACCTGAAACCAAAGGAGAGGAAGGGGAGGAGGGAAAGCCCCGGTGTTTGTTGAACGTTCAGGTCTGTGTCGGTGTAAAAGCCTCCATTTATCTAAGCTATCTTACTGACTCAGCGTTTACATCTGGGTGAGTTTTACTTTGGATCACTCAGCGGCTCTGACCTTTGACCTCTCCACGGAGAAAAGGGAAGAGTATCCCCCCCATCTATCGTGAACATCGTGCATCTTAATACCTTTTCCACGAGCGGCGCCGACATGAATTTCTGTCTGGATGACCTCACTGCTGGTTGCTGCGTGAGGTTTGAGCGTTCATGCTTCATATCACGTTGCACAGCTGGGTGCTGAGCTGGGAGCGGCTCTGAACCTCCCAATGTCCGCAGCGCAGAAGACTGTTTTGTTCTTATGCGTTTTTCATTCTGTCTGCCCTGCAGATGGGCAACAAGAGAGCTTCTGCTGCTAACGGCTAGCTTCCATGATATCACTGTAACACACTGGCTGCTAAACCTGTTCAATAAGCAATTAATTAATCAATTAATTGAATGATAAATTAAAATGAGCTTGATATTGTCCATTTTGATGATTAATTTTATTTTATTTTTTGAAGGGCAATTTTATTTACAGAGATATAATAGGCTGTTTTCTTATGTTTTTGTTCTTGTCTGGTTTTTATTTCCATTTCATTTCATGTTTTCGGTTGTTTTACTTTCCAGTTCTGGTGTGAAGTGCTCTTTACAAAATTAAAGTATTATGGTGTTTGAGAAAGCAAATATCCATTTTTATGTTATGATTGTGTATATTAAAGTATACACCTTTATACTTTACTTTTGTATTCAATAGATCACTTGAAAATGTACTCAAAACAGCAATATTATTGTTCATTCCAATAATTGTTGGGACAGTTAGTTACCATGACAAACAGGTCGACTGTCTGCATTAATGCTTTAGTTTATTTACAGTCTGCTGGGTCAGGCAATGTGGCTTAAAAATATACATCTCCAATTGTTCCTACCAGGTCGGATTTATGATATTAATCGAGTTTTTTTTTCTTTTCTAAAAGAAAAATTACAAAAGTAAATAGTATTTCCTTATTTGTAAAACAAGAGGATGCTAAGGGTTGTCCATAATTTTCTTGATTTTATGTAAAAGTAATTTTTTGCTCCATCATCTCCAGAGGTTCCACAGTCGTTCCCCGAACAAAACCAGAGCAGAACCGGATCAGAACCAGAGCAGAACCAGATCAGAACCAGATCAGAACCAGAGCAGAACCAGATCAGAACCAGATCAGAACCAGATCAGAACCAGAACAGAACCAGCCTTCTATGTTAGGTTGTTGAGCCTGTTTAAGACTCAGACTGTAATTGTTATGTAGAAAATGTAACTTTGCCTCCTCTAAAACTTCCTCTCCTGTCACTGGGAGTGTTTAAATGTCTCCTCAACTAATTGAACAAATATGACTTAAAGTCTGAATGTTAACAAGTGTTCCTGCTATACATCTGGAAATTAACAGCTTTACAAGCTAAGGAAGACTGACAGTGGCCTTATTACACCTTTATTACTTTTTAATTGCGGTCCAATGCAGTAAAACTGCAGCTGTGCAGTAATGAGGAGGAAACCCACACATACACAAACTTAATAATATACAATGGTGGATTATTTTCACTAGAAAATGCACAATGCCAATAAAAACACAGCCTGGACTCTACAACGTCACAAAATATAAATTATGGTTTCTATAGCAACATGTCTCGAAATGATGGCTGAAGATCTCTGAAAATGAAATCTGGACTTTGTTGTTTCCCTCTTCCCAAACCGCTTCCATCATTAACTAACTTTCAGTCCAGTGTCCCACGCCTGCAGCTTCAACGGTTGGTTGCTGTCGGAATGAAAGTAAAAGCCTTGCATGGAAAGAGTCACCTGCTATATGGAACTAATTAATTATAGCAAGTGATGTGCAAGTGTTATTAAGTCAAGACTGCGTTTTTTTCCTCCCTTGTCACCAGGTGGACTCTGTATATGAAGGAGAAGATGCTTGCAAAAAATATTAATTTCAGTTCTTTTCTAAATAAGAAAACAATAGTACTTAGCATTCATCAACAGCTCCTTGGTGGAAAAGAGATTGTTGTGCAGCACAAATAATCATCCGGCTGGATGACAGTGAGATAAATAGTAAAACCTAAGTTATCAAAACCTCCGGGTCGATACTTTACCTCGAGAAATTTTAATAATCGAGATCCTCGTTACACTCATTAGAATAATCAAGATATGTGGTTTTCTCTTTAAAAGGTTTGGTCATTTCTGCTTTAAAGGAGGCACCTCTGGACGCCGTGTGTTTGTCATTTTCAGCAGCCGTTGGTTCGCCTCCGCGGTGGCGCCATCGTGGGGGAGGGCAGGGTGGAGATCATGAAGAATGGAGAGTGGGGCACCATATGTGATGACCACTGGAACCTGCTGTCGGCCACTGTGGTGTGTCGGGAGCTGGGCTTCGGCTCAGCAAAGGAAGCGCTGTCTGGAGGACAACTTGGACAAGGTATGCATCGTCCACGCTGTCTCTGGAGTCTCTGTTTTACATTCATTGATTTATTTCTAAATGTTTGGTCGCATGGCTCTTTCATCCCCACTGCTGTTTGATGCACATCCAGATTCACCAGTGATTATGGCCTACAGAAACATGTGGCCAACATGTACAGAGGGGGGGGGAAGCAGCCAAACAGCCATGCTAATTAGAAAGCAGACCTGAAGGAGCTAACCCATAATAGTTAGCTGGAACAGCTCTCTGGCTATAATTTCCGACATGCCGTCACTTTCCCTGTCGAGTAAAACCACGTCTTGGTAAAATTTCACAAACTGATTCTGTCCTTTTATTGTGTAGCCTATTTTAGCTTAGATTAAGGCTTATATTCATTTATGAGTCAGAGGGCTACAATTTATACAAAATTCTTTGGGAGACAAAATATGAATATTTTATCAGAAAGGACATAGAACCATCTAACAATAAAGCAAAACTTTTTTTTCCACATTAAAATGCCCATTTTTGGGCTGGAAACTCTCATTCTGAAACCAACAAGCTGCTCAATCTCTAATCTGAAAATGACAATGAATTTCCACAAGCCTGCAGCAATCAGTGTCGTCTGAATATCCAATAGAGTTTAGGGTAACCATGTGGAATTATATCTTTGAGTACATAAAACTATCTCATTGATAAAGTCTTCACTTTCGAATCACATGCGAATAAGTTTGAAAAACTGATCACCTCCTCCGTGTTTGTGCGCCCTTCAGGGATGGGGCCGGTGCACATGAATGAAGTGAAGTGTTCCGGATTTGAGAAGTCCATAACCGAATGTCCCTTCAACAAGGAAGCCCTGGGCTGCAGCCATGAAGAAGATGCAGGCGTCCGATGTAACATCCCAGCTATGGGCTTCGAGCAGAGGGTCAGTCTCTCCTCCATTTCGGTACAAATCTGAATCTCTAGCAATGAAACCAGATCCAGTTAAGGATTTACTAGTTTGTCTTCAACAGCTGATGTAGATGAGGGTCTGCTTACCGAACAGCATGAGACGTATTCTGAACCACTAAGCTAAAGAATTTAGTTTTTTTTTTCGTCTCACAGAATGATTCTCTAATGGCTTTTCTGACTGGTATTGGGCGAATGTTGAAGTTCTTAATACTTTTCAGTGATGTTGCACTAAGCTGTGTTTTTTTTCTTCTTCTAATTTTTAACCCACAGCTGCGTCTGAGAGGAGGCCGTAACCCCTTCGAAGGCCGTGTGGAGGTGCTGGCGGAGAGGAACGGCTCTTTGGTGTGGGGCACAGTGTGCAGTGAGGGCTGGGGAACCATGGAGGCCATGGTGGTGTGCAGACAGCTGGGCCTGGGCTTCGCCAGCAGTGCCTTCCAGGTACTTGTGCCTTTAGCAGAACAAGTTTGCATGTGTTCTTAGAAAGAGAAAACTTCAAGTCAACTTGCATGAATCTGACATCCTGTTTCATGAGGGTGTGCGGTCTTAAAGTCTCAAGTCTTAAATTCGTTATTCTACAATTAAGGCATTAAAAGGTTTTAGAATTTAATTTGGCTTTAAATATGTTAATTACGAGCCTTAGACTTTCTTGTGGCAGGACTATTTCATCTTGTATCTTAACATCTTTTGTTGTGAGTATACTGCTTTTTTTTCCCACAGGACTTTTCTGTCAGGCAAACGTTTTAATTGCAAGTAAATTAAAACGTTTGCGTTTTGTGACTCAAGGTGGTTGAGGCTAATGATAGCTGCTAACATAACCTTGCTACATAGCTAGCTTTTTTGGCTTAAGTGCAGCTTTATCAGCAGTTGCTTGGACAACCTTTGTCTTCGCCACTGGCTAACCCATGTGATGCTACATGCATTCCTTGCTAAACAGCTTGGCCCTAGCATTATGTATCTTTTAAAGTCAGTAAAATATATGCCTTATATAAAATGGGAGATGCTTTCATAGCGAATCAGGGAAAAAAATTCTCTTCTGTCTTTAGCCATCAAAGCTCAAAAATCGTCATGGCAAAGAAATGTTATTTCTGAGGTTTTAAAAATCTTTCCATTCAGGACAAACCTTTTTACTTAAAAACTGCATTTTGTGCTTACATGTGTGGCCTTTGACTAATAGCTAAATTATTTTGATATTCTGAAACACTTAAATGTGAAAAACATACAAAATAAAAGGAAATCGGGAGGAGGGGCGAACACTTTTTCACCACTGTAACATTCTCTATCTTAAGTAAATCATCATGTTAACACAGTTAAATTTCAGTGTCAGTGACCTGTTTGTTTTTGGCAAAGCTGACAGGAGTACGCGCTAAAACAAAACTCGGGCTCCTGGCATGAAGTGAGTGGCTCATAACATTGTTTACAGTCGGAAATGTGGCGGTTAGCTCCAACAGCTTTTAAAAGTGTCTGCAGAGCTGTGGAATGTAGAGCTGCCTGATCACAGGACGCCTCCAGACAAGCCAGACCAGGCCTGGCAGCAGAAACAGGACAGATGTACTTACAGCGCTTCTGTTATTATAAATCTTTAACTAGGAACATCATTTTTTGAGTGTAAAAACTTTCGTATTTGACCGAATAGGAAATCCTACTGAGATTTCCTAGTACAAGAATTTGTAGATGTTGTTTTCAAACATAAGTCCCCATGTAACACAAATGTGACTGTGTTTGGAGCTGAGGTGCATCATCACTGCTTTAATTAATTTTTGCAAGTGACTGAAAATGTACAAATGTGACTTTTCAGCAGTCAGATAAAAAAAAGTTTGAGTGAAGAAAAATCTTTCAAAGTTCAGCGTTAAAAATTCCAAAAAGAATTCTGTTCAGAAAGTCACTAAAATTCCTGCTTGTTTTTAAAGTGGCAAAATAATTTTTAACATGATTTTGAGCTTTATAATGTGATAATTTCCCCATCAAAAACATACCTAGACTGTTGCCTTGACTCTTTCATGCATGTTCACTCTTTCATGCATGTTTGAGAAATATCCCATGGCAACCATTCAGCTTTGTAAAACACCTGGGTGGAACCAAGTGCCGCATTTGAAGATGAAGCTCCTCCTTGAAGCTCCTTCAGATTAGCCTGCAGCAATTAGTAAACACCTGCTAAGCTCATTTTAAGAGCTGCTTTTCAGAGCAATGCTGTCAAAAACATTGTTAAAGGGTCAATATAGGAGCCATGTTGTAACGACTTCCTGAAGGCGGAGTTTCAGAAAGAGCAAGAGCGTTTTTAAAGAGACAGAGTCCCAATTTTAAGGCGTTAAATTACAAAGTCAAATTTTTTGTAAATCATATCTGATACATCGCATTTTATTACAAATGAAGGTAACGTAGTTACTTTAATGCCATTTTATAGCACAGTGTGCCTCATAATACTGTCCCTTTGAACATTTGCTAGTTTTTAGTTTTAGTCCCATCACAGTGACGTGGAACATATGTAAGGATTTCAGCAACTTTTACAATATGCTGTAATTAAAGAGGTCTATTGTGTCAGTTCTACTCATGAAACTTCTTTTTGTTTGTTGTTGTTTTTTTCTGTACTTTAGAAAATAATTTTGCCTCTGAACGTTTGTGCGTCCACAGGAGACGTGGTATTGGCCGGGTGAGGTCAGTGCTGACGGTGTGGTGATGAGCGGCGTTCGCTGCTCTGGAACTGAGATGTCTCTGTCCCACTGTCTGCACCATGGATCCCACCTCAGCTGCCCCAGAGGAGGGGGACGCAACTCCGCTGGAGTCTCCTGCTCTGAAAGTAAGACTCTGGGAAAGGCTAATCAAGAGCCTCACTTCTGCTCAGCATCAAAAAACATTAAAAATGTGTCATAAATTGTATTTCACTTTGTTTTGGCAAAGTTTTCACACGCCTGTGAATTTGGGCCAATAAAACCCTGATTTATTCTACAGTCTCCTCTAGCATGGATCAAAAGCTTTCCTTGGCTTGGAAAAGCCCAAAGTCCAGTCGGTTCATCTATTTCTTTGTGTTAAAACCCGCTGTCAACATTTGAAGTATACACTGTGTTTCAACCACATATAGTAGTTTAAGGGGGACAAATAGTTTTGCAAAGAGCTGTAAACTGACTGCAAACCTTTATTTTTCAGTCATAAAAGTCATTTTCTTACATCCTTTTACACAAAGTTTACCAAATCTGTGTTAAACTGCTAAAGAACCTTTGTCAGAGAGAAATCCCTGGTTCTTTCTTGGAATCTGTTGTTTGGAACAGAAAACACTTGTTTACTTTGCATGCAGTCATCTCTGTGTGTTTCTAAATATCTTTGGTCTCCGTCTTTTCTTCTTCTTTTTTTTCCTTCCCACCTTTAGCGGCTCCCGACCTGGTGCTGAACCCTCAGGTGGTGGAGCAGACCACCTACATGGAGGACCGGCCCATGTTCATGCTGCAGTGTGCGTACGAGGAGAACTGCCTGGCCTCCAACTCTGACCAGACGCCGGCCAACGCGTATCGCCGCCTGCTGCGCTTCTCCTCTCAGATCCACAACAACGGCCAGTCCGACTTCAAGCCCAAAGCTGCCAAGCACCTGTGGGTGTGGCACGACTGTCACAGGTCTGTCAGGATGGAAATGTTTCTAGAAACAAAGCATGCTGGGGTGGGCATTTAGTGCGCTGTTTATTATCTATTGTGAAAAATGTCTTATCATATAAGAGTTTTAATCCATCGTTGTCCCGATAGATTATAAATGAGAAAAACAAAACTGACAGCATCATCGGAGATGTTATTTTTGCTATTTTCTTCACTGATAGCTTCATTAGAGAATCAATAAATATCAGAAATTTTGAAAATATGATTAAATGCAGTTATTAAGTGCAGCTTAGTGATATAGATCACATCTTTTTTAAGCAAGTGACATCCTGATGAAACCACTAGAACTTTTGAATTCTCAGTTTTCTTGAATTCTTTAAATTTTTTCAAGATCAGTACTTAGGTTTGTGGCGTTATGACTGCTGTGGCATGCAGTCTAGCTTTTTATGATGATGATGATTATCACAACAGTAAACTACTAAAAGAATATATATTAAAAATTAAGCAAGAGACATTTAGGCTTCTATGGGTGTGGGTGTGTGTGCGTGTTCTTATATTTGATACATTGTAAGGACCATTTAAAACATACTATCTTGTGGGGACTGTCTGCTTCTTCTGGGGCCCCAAAGTCCACACCCCATAAGAAGAAGTGTTGTTTTTGGGTTGTGGGTTAGATTTAGGGTTAACGTGTGGCATGTACTGGTAATGGTCAGGTTTATGGTAAAAGTCAGGTTAAGCTGTAAAAAGTAATGAATAAAGAATGGAAGTTAATGCAAAGTCCTTGCGAAGATTGAAAGACATACTGTGGGTGTGTGGGTGTGGGTGTGTGTGTGTCTGTGTGTGTATAAAGGCATTATCACAGCATGGAGGTGTTCACTACATATGACCTGTTCAGCCTAAATGGAACCAAAGTGGCAGAGGGACACAAAGCAAGTTTCTGCCTGGAGGACTCAGAATGTGATGAAGGTTGGAATCTCACTGCTGTTGTTTTTAATGATGATGTAATAACAACAAAAACATTTTCAAAATGTTATAATTTCAAATAGTCTTCATTTTAACTTAGATGTTGCCTCAAGTGAGTATGAAAGGCAAAGGTCTTTCCATAGTTTGTTTAGCTAATTTTGTTCTGCTTTTAATGGCATTCATTGTTATTGTTATTATTATTATTGTCCTGGGTAATCTGGGCTTACTGTACAGCACTTTGGGTAAACATGCTGGGGTTTTTTAAGTGTGCTTTATCAAAAATAACTGAGTGGTACTGGGTCAACCTGTTGACTCCAGGCAGAACTACTGCTAATATTTCTACTCCAGGAGACTAACCCTTCTCCTACATCAGGATGTGCCCCCTATTGGTCAAAACTAGACAGTATGGTCTAAATTAATGCCTGATGCTGCTTAGATACAATATGACAATATTTTTCTCACGCAAGTCATTCATTTCCACTCTGCCTGCCACTTCTCTGGCCTTGATGCCTTCAGCTTTTATATATTTGGATACCTATGTGCAAAAGCTAACAGAGAGTATGAAAACTGAAATGATATTGAATTAGAGGTTATACGATTTAATATTGTGAGCAGATGTTTTCCCAAAGTCCTGCTGTCTTAGTTCAGTATAAATAAGTCTAAGACTAAACCAACTGTTCTGCAAAGCAACATCATATAATTTCTTAGCTTGTCTGCGCTGATGTCCAGGCACCAAAAACCTACAGAATCCATTTATTTGTTTACCTGTGTTTTTTGCAACAAACATCTCATAAATTACATTTACTGTTATTCAAGTCATATAGTATGATTTTTCCCAAAGGGTAGAATATCTGGTTGTCTTGAATATGTCTATGAAGTGAAGAGGCAAATGATCACTCCTTCTTATGTCGCCCTCTAGTGGTCATATACTGTGGATCATCTTGTACAAATGTATCATTTTCTCCAAGGCGTTTGCAGTGAAGTTATCTTACTTTATCTTTGTAGGTATCGAAAAGAAGTATGAATGTGCTAACTTTGGAGAGCAGGGCATCACTGTAGGCTGCTGGGATACCTACAGGCACGACATTGACTGCCAGTGGGTCGACATCACAGACATCAAACCTGGGGATTACATTTTTCAGGTGATTTGTCCTGTTGGTTTCTTCTTTCTGTCGGTTGTGTTTCTGTGATGTCTTCTCTCTTCATCCTTGACATTGGTTTCATTCTTGCCCATCCTTTAACAGATTGTAATTAACCCTAATTACGAAGTGCCAGAATCAGACTACACCAATAACATCACCAAATGCAGATGTCGATATGACGGTCATCGTGTGTGGATGTACAGCTGCCATAATGGTGAGACCCTGCTATGATTTTGAAGAGTGGCTGCAGCTTTTACTGTCTTTGGGGGTCTTGTTGTTTTTTTCACCAAAACAATCGCTTTAGTCTTTTCTGCATTTAATGAGACATTCAAAGAGAGTGACCCAAAGATGAGCCTTGTGGAATCCCACATGGAATTTCATCACTTACTGTGAACAAATAATCCTCCAAGTATTTGAAGGAACTTTATTTAAGCATCTCGTTATGGAAGTACAGTACTTTGCAGCACATCCACATTTGGGTCACTTTTTTCAGTGTCTCTTCTTTGTTTGTGTCAACTATAAAAAAATCTGCATTAAAAATAATAAAGTATTCCCCTCTGCCAGTCACTTTACACACTGTCTTATGTGTCATAGTTTTGCTTTAACCAGGACTTGTGTGTTATTTTTTAAAAAGTACAACGTCCGTACCTATAGTGAGATCTCTTTACATTCATTTAGTCATGATTCTGATTCATTACCTTTTAGTCATTTGTAAAATTCACCTGCAATAGCATTTATCAGTTTTGCTCAAATTTGCATTTTTACTGTTACATGCATCTAAAATAAGCTAATGAAACAATTAGCTTATTTTAATTTATTTTAGATTTCATATTTCTTAGAATCAACTATTTCATAGCTACTAATACCTTCTAATCAATTTACGTTGGAAGTTTTGATATAATTTGTTATGCAGTATTTGGTAAATTCTATTTCTGCTGCTCTGCCTCTAGATGGCTCATTGAGCTCTGAGACAGAGATGATGTTCCCAGGCCTTCTAAACAACCAGGTGACCCACAGGTAAAACTGACAGAGTGGAGTCGAGAGGCGGTCACCTCCGATGGGAAGAGTCCCACCAACCACTGACCATTCCATCTGGGCTGGATTCTACTTCCTGTCCCTGAATGAATCATCTCTTCTTCTCCTCACCTTTCTTCCTCTACCCTCCTCTCACCTACCAGCACTTAGTATGTGTTGACCTCTTCTGTCCATCACTCTATGTGATGATCACAGGACTGGTGAAGCTTTGTTTGGGTCTGTGACAGAGAGACTATTTCACTTACTGTGATCAAATAAGAACTTAATTTAAACATGGAAGTGTAGCACTTTAAGAAGCATTCAACTGCAGAACCTGGTGGATTTTGTTTGTGTAGTTTTGTCCCCACAGACCTGGAAGATTATCTTCAATGGAGAACTACTTTTAGTTTTCTTCTATCTTGATCAACTTTTTTATGTTTGACATCCAGTCTTTAGAAAACAAGAAGTCTATTCATCACTACTCCCTATTGATGCTTGAACTAACAGGACATAAGGACCGGTTCTGAAATATTGGCAGTATTTGCTTTATCTTCTCCATGGCACTTAGTAAAATACCCATTTTCCAAAGAGTTGCTGAATAATCCAGTGGGGGTGAGGGGTCAGGGACGGGTTTGTTAGAAAAGTGTGTTAGAAGTATTGTAATTTTTTCAAAAAGTGAATCGTCATTTCATTGTATAATTCAGCTGTAATGTGAGTGGTTGTTGATGCCGAATTTGCATATAAGCTAGTGTGTCATTCATACACTGCCACCTCCTGGTTAACCCATGTATGGACTTCAGTTAAGAACTAAATACTAATATACATGTATTGTTGCATTGGAAAACCTTGCTTTTCCATTGGTATAAAAGTGCAAGAGGTGTAAGAACTGAGGTCTTTGATTCCCTTCCATCAATGTATTATCAAAACAAAAACACTCTTGTCATTTGTGCTTTGCTTAAACATCCATGTTCAATGATCTTGAAGGGGCAAGTACTTCAAAGACAAAATGATGAATCATAAGTTCATCATTTGTTATGAATTCTCTTCTAAGCAGATTGTGACCGAATGTAAGAGGAGCATGATTTCAGTCACAGATCATTCTTTAAAAACTTTGATAGAAGGTTCAGAAAAAGGCCTGAGCTCAGGGATGTCAGCTAGCTTCAGTGACCTGACTGAAGCTAAACTTAGTGGAAACAAGTTAAACGTGTCATTTGTTTTACCTTTGCAGACCAAGAAACGACGTTCTCCATGTTTCTGAGTTAGATTTGCCTCACAAGTCAGAGTACCAAGTCAGAAACCATTTGGATTTGACAGTAGTTATGAATGAAAACAATACAAGCTGGTAACAATGTAGTTCTATTCTATGTTCCCCTTGTTTTTACTGCAGCAAACAAAACTAAATGATTTCAAATGAACCTTTTGGGTGCCTTCACACCAGCCTTGCTTGGTCCACTTTAATCGAACTGGTGAGACCCAAACCTACCTCTCAGTTCGGTTGAGGTGAACTCTGGTGCGGTTCAAATGCATATATGAATGCCAAGCGGTCCGGAGACCGCTCCAAATACAGGAAGTGGACTACAGCGCAGGGCATTCTGGGTAAATACAACCAAAATAAACAAATTAGTCAAATTAGAGAAATGGCTCGTGGTCTTTTACTAAAGACAAAAGAGATTTTTATATTTCCTTCAGCGGTTTTGGTGCAGCACCACCTCAAGCCAGGAGGGGAACAGGTTGCTCAAATTGTTTGGTTGGTTTTGCAGTATGAAACTGTACCAACAGCATGGAACTATCTGGGAACAGACAGAAGAAATCAGAAGTTCATTTTTACTTCTGATGGAACAGTTTATTTCTAAAGCTTCTACTGTTTTATAAATCTGTCAACTATATTGGATATTGAGGTCATGGTTGTTCTGGCACTTTTGAAATTGGAATTCCAGATTCAGGGAGGAGTAAAGCAAGTCCTTTTATCTTTGAACACACCTGAAATAGCTTCACATTGACAAATCCAGATGGGCTTCCTATTTAAATACCTAAATGAATTTGTTGGCTCACAATATGACCAAATATTGAGAGCATTTGTATTAATCAAGCAATGAGTGGAACTAACATAATGCATACCTTGGATTCAGTATAAACCTGCAACAAACTGGCATGACTATCAGGCCAGTATGAAACCTGTGGAACATTCTTTGTGGGTCTCATTCACCATCCATATGTTCCTCCAGCAGCAGCACAGGTTTGGGGAAGAACTTCTTTCTACCCGGTGATGGCACAGATACCATTTTTGACATTTTGTTGTTTGTTTGTTTTTTTTTTTACTTAATTTTATTACTTGTTTGCAATTCTTTGTATTTTAAGGTATGTGAATTCAGTTTATTTGTACTTTTTGTCATGGTGCTATCTAACTGGTCCTCTGTTTTCTGAGGGTTCAGTACATGTTGAACAGCTGCATTATGTGTATACTAACAGTGTACTTGAATTGAAACAATGTGCTTTTGTGTGTTGACCTATAATAAAGAGTTAAGCAACTGAATCAGTGTGCCACTGAATGTTCTTTGTGTGTTTATTGCAAAGCAATTAATTTTGTCAAATTGCAACCACAAACTTCTAAGCAATTTATTGGAATGTCATGCAGACCACTGCAATGTTGCATAGTAAAATGAAAATTATTTTTTCCTAATAACAAAAGGAAAAGTGTAGTGCCTTTAAAAAGGCAGTGTTATGTAAAACTGAGTATTGCGCTGATTCTTTCATGCATGTTTGAAAAATCCTTTAGTCTCCCGTGGCAACCATCTAGCTGTGCAAAACGTCTGGGGAGACCGAGCTCCGCCTTCAATGACGAAGCTCCTCCTCTTTTCCAACATTCCGCCTCATAGAGCAGCCCTACCCCTGCGGCTCCCTCACTCAGCTCCTTCAGACTAGCCAGCAGCAATTGGCAAACACCTGGTGGAACTGAACATCAGCTGAACTCATTATCGGAACTACTTCTCAGGGCAACACTGGTAAAAATGTTTAAAGGTTAAGAGGGGAGCCATTTGATGACTCCCTGAAGGCGGAGTTTCAGAAAGACAAAGAGTTTCTTAAAGAGACAGAGGCCCCAATTTCAATGCGTTAAATTATGTAGTCAAATTTCTTTTAAGACAAGTTTGATGTATATGTGGTGTTCCAGACACAGAAATTAATTAACCTCTAGATTTCAGATTATGAGACACTTTTGGTGAGATTATGCTCCTGGGTGGTGGAGGCTGCTGTTAGGTTGCAAATTTGAAGATAAAGAAATATAGCAAATCACCACTGGTGGGTGCTCTTGCTGTGCACAAGAGATGTGAGCTAATCCTGTTCAGAGAAGGAGATGTCCTTTGATTAAAATAAACATTGCCATGTGCTGCTTCCAGTTATCTGCTTAAATGTTGTTTTATTTAACTATTGTGAATCATACACAACAGTGCAGAGCATTTTTATAACAACTGAAAGTAACATAATTACTTGATTGTGCTATAAAATGGTGCTTTGTGTGTGGAAAACATAATACAGCCCCTTTTAAAGCTGTAATTACAGTACAAGAGGGGTTCTACAAAGCATTGCTTCAGGGCAACAGAACATAAAAATGAGAAAACCCTTTTACATTTTCCTTCAACGATACAATTACTCATCATTTTGCTTTGGTGTATGAACCTAATAAATCACATTGAGGTTTGAAGCACAACAGGACAAAACAGAAAGAAGTCCAGGGAGTATGAATACCTTTTTGAAGCCTATCTATGCATTTTTGTTCAATTAATTATGTTGTATTTGGAAAGAATTGCACGAAACCTGCATACAAGATTTTGTGTAGTGACGGATTTATGCTCAGCACATTTCCAAGAACTTTCATGTTTGTGTCTAGAGGGCTTTACTTTTGTTCTTCTAGTAGATGGAAAATTCTCCCCAAAGTAGGCTGGAAGTTTTCACCAGCATTCAAAGTCTAGACACTTGAGGAAGTGTTTAAATGTGTCCCATTACTCTAGGATGTGAAAAATCAAACTTTATCCCATGAAACAGGTGAACTTGGGATTCAGCAGAGAGATACGATCAGATCAGATCAGATCAAATAATACTTTATTCATCTTCTGGGACATTCCAGATGCAAGTGGCATCCATAAAACCTACACATACACATGATCATGTGATTAAAAATACAAGTCATAAAAATACAATGCAAATACAAGATTACCAAAAGAGAGGAACAGTGTGATGATAACCCAACACTGGCCTCTCGTGGCTTACAGGAGTCATTACATGTTTTCTCTCTTTAACTTCGCCATTTTCCAAAGCTCATTACTGTTTGTCCAGTTGTTGACAGAGTCTTTTGAAGCAGTTATTGGTTCATGTTTGCAGGGAGACCTACCGATTATCTACAGGGTGTTAATCAGTGAAATGTTTTAGCAACTTCTCAAGCCACAAACAAAAAAGGCTCTTTGTATGGACACTCACCCTAATCTCACCTACTGATCAGTGATAACGCTGCAGTATTTATGAAAATTATTTAATAAAAGTTAAACACTGCAGCTTTACAAGCAGGATAGACCAGGCATTTTCTGTCACTGCTCTGGCGTGTCCTTATTGGTGGTTTTATTAATGCTGCGCAGCACTTTGGTGCAGCTAATAGTGTTTTTAAAGTGCTTCATAAATAAAGCTGACATTGACATGAAGGGGAGTTTTGTTCTCTCTGCTGTCGCAACATGTATTCTCAGAATGAGGGACTGCTGTAAATCCAGCAACACAATGGAAGTGTGCTGTTGGTCCAGAAGGAGGTCAATCTGCTGGGTTTCTTCAGACAAGAACTTTTTTAACTAATTTAATAATAAACGGAACTTGCTGCAGATTGAGGATTAACTGGAAAATGTGTGTGATTGAATTTAAGCAATTTATTTATTTTTTGATAAAGTGGCTTGTGATGGCATTTGGTGTGAAATGGGATTACATTTCTAAACTGTATTAAATTGAATTGAATTTAAAATCACTTGAGCAACCTGGAGCCTCACTAACTTCACTTCACCACAAAGTGAAGGGAGTTCAATCCAAAAGGGAGAAACGTAGGTGACCGAAGCAGGAAGAAGGAAACCCCAAAATGTTTCAAATAAAGCTATACAGTTTAAGAAAATGTCCAGGAAATGTAAAACTATTTAAAAAGGAAATTATAAGTAAAACAAAAATTCTCTCTATCATCCTTTTTATCTTACAAATGCAAACAGTTTCACTAATCATCAAATGTAAATAGTTGCAACAGATGTTCTAGAGTTGCCAAAACACCAAAGCTAATAACAGCTTGGGATTGATCATTTTCTGGACAATCGATCGCATCCTTACGTTTTTCAGGGTTTCTTACGATGTTGCCAATCGGCAGGAGTGATCAGAAATCAAGCGGAGGGTAAAGGTCAAGCGTGTTCTAGTGCGGTTTGGCAACCAGTGAACCATAAGCGGGGGACTGCCATAGTGGTCAACGGTCTTGAGGCTCAGAAAATGGCATGCTGCGTTCAGCACCTTTTTATTGTTTATACAAACACACAATCAACGGCTGCAACGAGGTGGAACACACACAAACTGGTCAAATCAGACTCTTGTGAAACAGGCTGCGCCGGTGCCAAGATCAAGTGGAATGTAGTAATTGTAACGAGCGCAGCCAGTTGGATTTTAAGAGCCGGTTTAATAGCCGGAGAGCTTTTAACTGACTTTATCCACCAGAGATGAGCCTGGCATGTTGCTCAGGTGGAGTGGAAGAGGCCTGGAGCTTTATCCAGATCCTGCCAACTGCTGCTCACAAAGACAACACTGTTCACCCACCAGCAACTCCTGATGAGTAATCCTTGGAGATTGGAACTTTAAAAGCTATTGGTGGTGGAAAAGAAAGATAGCAAAACAAAAGAGACAACACTACAGAGATACAGGATATAACTATATAATTATAAGCTAGTCTGAAGACCTGTCCAGGGTGACTCCGCCTCTCGCCTGCACCTGCAGCCCCCGCTGCCCCACTAGGGATGAACATGCTGGATAAAGGAACAAACTTATTCACATGTGATTTTAATTCTGTTTCTTATTTAATTGTTGTTGCAGGTTAAGGTTTATTTTACCACAAATGGCAAGGATGGTTGAATAAATTAATTCTTTTAATAATTGAAATCATGTGAAAACTTTTTTTGTTTACTCGGGTTACCTTTGATACTAAAATTCAAGTGTGACAAAAAAGGCCAAAATATTAGAAATATGAAAGGAGAAAATACATTTTAATGACTTGTTTACAAAGAAATCCAAGCACAAGGAGTTTTTTTGTGTGGTTTCAGAAACTGATGGTCTGACGGATCTTTTTCTAACTTGCTTAGAAAGTTTGTTGAATGAAACATTCAACAAATTCATTCAACAAACTCACTAGTTAGACCGTCAGTTTCTGAAACAACACACACACACACACAAAACCCTCATAAATGCAAACAGGATTGCAGAGTCCAATTGCCTCTGTCTCTTTAAAAAGCAGCTGTGGTCCGGTCATCTGGTAAAAGCCAAGTCCAGCTTCCCATAGGAACATTGTCAGTACGTCATAATCCTAAATTGCCTTCTGATCTGTGAGTTGGTGATCAAACGAGTGAAGGTCTGAGTCCTGCAGACTAAATGAGGCAAAGATCAACAGTTTATATGACTAGAAAAGCTATAAGTTCAGACCAGTAACATAACAAAGAAAACACAGTGCTGGTAGTTTAGAGCACTCAGGACTGTTAAAACTCGAGTTGGCAGAATGGCTTCACCAGATTCCAGTCACAACATCTGGGAAAGTCCAGGAGCAAAGTCCAAGGAACAGTTGGAAGAAACCATATAGTCCTCAGTCTCACACACGTCTTAGACGACCCGATCTTCAACTGAGGACGGATGCTTGGAATGAAAGTTTGCCTCGCAGCGTAGAAACTCGTCCAATTTTGTTTTGACGACTTGGCAAACATTCTGGACGCTTTGATAAGCCAAATATGCACAGACATACAGTATGCATATGTAAAGCTGTGTCCCTGGCTGTTTCACTAGGGGGCAATGTTGTAGTCAAGACCACCTAACCTGGGACCAAGACAAGACCAAGACTTTTAGGATCCGAGACCAAGACCGAGGGAAGTCGAGACCGAGTCAAGACCAAGACCAGCGCCCTGCGCTACATGACACAATAAAATGTGAAATATGACAATTTCTGCATCCTCACTACTGTTAGATGTTGAGTTCACTGTGGCGTCTGGCAAACACGATTGAAGCCTTGATCTTTACACACCAAATGTTTGTGAGCTTCAGTTTACGGTAACTTGAGTTAATTATCTTTGGGGAAAATTAGAAACTAAAACCTACACTTTTTTTTAAAGGACTCAACAAACTAAGCAAAGCACAGCACAGCATATTAACATGATTTATTAGCATATCATCTACAGTAGAATAGATTATCAGTACACTTGAATTTCATTCGGCAAAATAAAAAAAAAAGGTTCATTAGTGGGCTCAACATAATCCAAAGAATAAAAAAAAATCAAACTTTTATTTACAGAAGACATAAAGACTTTCCACCTGATTCACAATCAAACCTGGATATCTGTACATGAAGAGGCTTTACCTTTAAAAGACGAGTGAAGCCCAACATCAGCAGCTTCCAGGTCACACCACGAGACGGGAGGATTAATTAATGCCAAACTTTACTATCAGGTTCAGAGAAAAGGAACCCAACATTGGGTTTTAGTAGAGATGCACTGATCAGGCGTTTCCTGGTCCAAACCGATTTCTAGAAACAAAATGTGCTGCGGGTTCCGTGGTAGAGGTAGTGGCTCTGATGGTGCACTGAAGCATCAGTCTTTAACCTTTATTAGATTTCTGAATCATTGATTAGATGGTTTGAGTTCCTAAGTTATTTAAAGCATGACTGCTGCATCTCTTAAAAATAAAAAAATACAATACACATTTTCAATTTGGACCTGGTAGAACCAGAACATCAACCTTGTTCAGTGAAGTTTGTGCTTTTGTCACATGTGCTAACCCCAACCATGTGTTAATGGAAAACTGTTCTAATTCTGGACACTGTCAGCCAACAAGCCAACAGCACTTTCAATACTTCTGTCGAAGGCAATATTGGAATATATGTACATATTACTAATAAAAATGAACAGCAGTCAAATATTATGCATAGCACACATTCACAGCACCTACAGTATGATACACTGTTAAATCAATACGTACAAATCAAATATTTACAAGGATGAAAATTTGCCACTGGACACTGGAGAGCTTTAAATAAACACTAACATTCATGAAACAGGCAGATAAGGTGCAAAAAGAAAAAAAAAATAGGTGCAAAACTAGCAGACACCTTTTAGAAAACAACAAATTGTGAGGTAAACCCCAAAAATAACCAATGATCCCATACGTTACAGATGAGCTCTGGGAAACATTACAAAATGAGTGACCCTGTTTGATGGCTGTACCATTCCAAAATGGGGAAAAAAAAACACAAAGAAAATTAGGGTATTTCTCCAAAAACACTAGTGTTCAAACAGCTGCATTAGTTCAGCATAACAACACTGGTTAAATTCTGAGTCTATCTCTTATTTCATCGCACTTGTAGTCGGTTTAAACGCACTAAAATACAAAACAGGGCACGTTAAAAGTCAAATGTTGCTACAACATTTCTTCAAAGGGATTCTCTGAAAGACACATGCTCTTGTACCAGGTGGGGGGGATAGATTGTAAAGACGCAGCGTTAAGGTCGTAGGTTGTGGAGGTCTTCGGGGAGGTTGGTTCTGCTGCTCCGCTGCCGCACAAGCAAAAGTAGAAATCATTAAGATGATCTGATGCTGACTGAAAAGAAAAAGAAAAGCACCGATCGCAATCAGCTGAACGTTTCATTAAAACTAAAACAAGTGTGACGAGAAAAGGAACCCAACATTGGGTTTTAGTAGAGATGCACATTTTTCAGATGCGAGAGCAGCCAGGCATTTTGCACAGCCAAATGGTTGCCATGGGAGACGAAAGGATTCTCTAACATGCATGACAGAATCGAGGCAACGCTCCAGGCACGTTTTTGACGAGGGAACACCAATACAACATGATGTAAAGCTAAAATAAAAATAAAAAAAGAGCAAAAAACAAAAAGTCAAAAAATTTTCTCGCCCCCTCACTTTCTTCTCTAAAAAAAGGGGAAAAAAATTTTAAAAAGTGGATTTTGATTCAAGGAGTGTTAGGACTCGCCTATAAGAATTTCTGCTTAATTACAATAATTTAGTCATAATAGAGTCAGAATAAAAGTCCAATTTTCACCAGATTTTTTTTTTATAATATTACAAGCAAATTCTGGATTTTTAACATCTTAACAACCAAGCCCCTTTCTCTAAGAGCGGCTCACTGAACCCTCTGAACCAGACGCTTTCCTGAACATGTAGTCTGTAGGTGTTTATCACCCAGCAGAGCGTGAAGGGGAATATCTATTTGACTTAATTCTAGTTCTTTCCACTTTGCATCATACCCCTCTTCACACTAGTAAACAGCACAGTCAGTTGTGCTGCTCTTTAGTCATTTCCCAAACATTACTCCTTTATCTATTGGTAATTGGTAATGTTTCAAAGTGTACCCTCGGTTCCTTGTTCCACCATATAAACCTAGAGACGGTTCGGTTCCACTCATTAAACTGCTTAGGGGAGACCAGGGTAAGTTGAGCCAAAGGGTAAGTTGAGCATTACTCCTCATTTCTGGGGAACAGTTAAAAAAAATAATCAAATAAATAAATAATTGATCATGTGATTAAGTAGTTAGGAAGACGTCATTTGATGAAGTTTGGATAAAGCGGTTAGAGTTTGATTTCTTACAAACCGCTCTTTCATTTTTGGAAATGAATTTAGTCTAGCTTTGATAAATTGCATAGAATTGGGTTCAGGTCAAACGAATGATGCGACTGCAACCAGACTTCTGTATGAACCATGCAGAACCCCAGAGCGACCCGCGGAGGTTACACAGCTGCACTCTGTTTACTGAAGTGATAACGGAGCTCTTTAAGGATTTATTTCAAAGTCTATTCAGCAATGGGAGCTGATGTTATTGTGACAAAATCAGAAGGTAATTGGTTAAAAGGAAGCAGAGCTAAAAACAACGGCCCTCTGTGGAGCACTGAGCGCAAAACATGTACAGAAATCTGTCTGGATGCGTAATCAGAGCTAAGAGTGGATGGGACCGGGACGGGACGTGCTTCGCTGACACACTTCTTTCATAATTAGGATTTCTTCTTCAGCTATTGTTTACATCCGGACAGAATTATAACGTATGTTTCAGGTTTACATTTCAGGGGGATAAATCTGTTACAATGCGTAGCTACTAGCTAATCCATTTATTTGAAGATATTTCAAGGAGCAGATGACATTTTAGCAATGTTATATATCACTGATGTAAAGCAACAAAAGGAAGAGGTTGTCACCTCTGCTGACAGTAGGTCCAGAGTTAGAGGCAGCTCCTCAGGCTTCAGCCAACAGTAATGTGTGAATCAGCCTTAATGTGATCACACAAGTGGAAGCATTGAAGTACATGCATCAGGATGTTTGAAAGAGAGGCGCTGACTGCTTATTAACATGATTTACAGCCCTGCATGATAACAGCAATTCAAAAAAAGAAAAAAAACAGGTGTAAATTATCCCCCGTTTTGGCCTGTGAAAAATGAACTTGACAGCTAAGAAAAAGATCCGTTTTCAGAGAATGAAAAAAGAACACGGTGCTAATAACGAACATCTCTTCTGCCCTCGCCCCGTCCAACAGTCTGCACAGACTTGATTTTTACAAGTTTGCGCGCCAAGCCAGGCGAGTGCGCGGCGACGGCAGAATGTGTTCAGAAACAGACGCTGGGACACGGACCTGGCGCCGTCGGCCTCCGACAGACCAGGACGGTCCAGGGCCAAGCCCGTTTTCCCTCCCACCGGGGGCCGATCCATCACCGCCGCTCAACTTTTCACCTGGCAGACAGTCAGAAAGCAGAATTCCTGCTTTAAGCCTGCTAGACCTTCAACCGGAGGGAGACGAAGGTTTTATGTGTTCTGGAGGAGCTCAAGTTCAATAAGGAGCCCATTGATTAAAGCTGAACATTCCAGAGATCAGAGCTCTGGACCAGAGTGGCGTTTCTTCATTTTCAGCAGGGATATGTCAGGCCGTGCTTGGAGGAGACAGAGGAGAGACCTTGGCAGGAAATAGAAACTCTGAGATGGATGTACTGCAGGTCCCCACAGTCGGATCTCTGGCTACGGTTCACCCCGCTTTTGACCGTGGTAAATATCCCATGCACACTTCTATCAACAGCTACTTATAAAAGTCCTGGCTTTACATTCCTCCAAAGGACTTGCATGTGAGCTGAGGCCCTCAGCTAGGAATTTCAGATGAGCAGAGAAATCTTTTTGGTAGTAAGCCAACAGCAGAGGGATCCACAGGGGTCTGTGGTCACAAAGACACTGCCAGACACAACATACCTCCGGTAATGCATTTACTGAGAAAGTCTCGCTCCTGACTGATGATGGTGTCTCTACTGTAGAGCCGCCACCTTATCCCGTCCTGCCTCTAACACAACAGAACCTTTCAGGATGATCTGGAGCCGGGAGGACCTAGATGAGCTGGACTTTCAGAAAGATTGATGAGATGAGCACTGTGGAAGATCTGTAGGTTTTTGGACCGCCATCTGTGGCTGATGGTCATGCTGTGCTGCCTCAAGAGGGTGGAGCATCAGAAATACTCCAGAGCAAAACGAGGTGGAGACGGTTGAGATGCTGGAAACCTTATAAAGATTCCTGAAATCCGTATTAAGTATGCCTTCATAATATGTACTTTGGGATAAATTTGACCGTGAGACGGTAGCAAAAGGCTTCCAATACAATCTTTTGTATGTGTTGAATATGCAGCAACTGGCAACAGTGGGAAGCATAGCAACATTAATCCCAGATGCAGATTGAAGCAACGGTCTACACAGATTTAAGGAACTTTAGAAGTAATTACTTAATCTGGATTTCATTTGGACTCACTAGAGTGTAAGGACATTTTGACATATTAAAACATCACAGTGTTCCTCATTGAGGTTGACAGTAGAATGAAGAGCTACCAGCCGGTTGTGGTCAGCATTGCTTCGTCTGACCAAGTTCTAGTAGAAGAGGCTCCGATTATTCTGAAATTATGAGTTTTGCTGCATTTTGGGTTTCCAGTAGGAACGATAAATGACGACGAGTGACGGACAAGACACAAACAACGGGTAAGGATGGAGGCAAGAGGCATCGCTATAACAACCCTGGACCGCAGGAGGTCCAGGGCTACGTCACAATCACAGCTCACCCCATCAGTAGACAGAGATGGTACAGTTACCTTGAAAAGGTAACTTAGTTACTTTACCGATTACTTGATTTTAAAACTTCATTGGTTACGGTCAGAAGCTGCAGACCTCACTGACCACCGCCTCAACAGCTGACAGTAAATATATAAATAGTAATTCATATTAGTTGACATAAACTTTAAAAAGTTGTTTTTCCATGTTGTATTAATGCTTGTGGCATTAAATAAATTACTGTTTGTACATCAGCAATCAGCCAGTAATGCTGTTCTGGGACTGATCGGTAGTGGATCCGTCCTCCACCAGGGGGCTTTTTCACTCTGTCCTCATTGCATTAAATTGCTGCATGAGAGAAGTACTGAAAATTACTCGTTATTCTGTCTCCCATATTTTCAAGGGTGTGACAGCAGCACTTCGTCTCCTGCACAGAGGGAACGACAAGCCTTGATGTTGTCGTCTTTAGCTGAAACAAACTCTAAATAGTGACACGTTTCCAGCAAGAGATATTGTGCAGATATTGATAAGCAACTGTTCTGCTGGAGGCCCATGTATAGCTGAAGCTCTGCCCGAAGGTTTGAAGAGATTAAAAGAAATCATAGAAAGAGTGTGTTGAGTTTGTGGCAAAAATCAATAAAAAGGCTTTTCAGGAGCTTATGTTTGATCTTCATGATTTTTTTTTTAGTCAGATCTTAATATTAGAATCTCATCTTGTCTTGTGAGTTTTGGGTATCGTTATCCTCCTACAACTAGCAGATTAGACAGGATTCAATATGAACGCACACCATAATCCAGATTGCTATTTTCATCATGCTGACGCTTTTGTTAAGCAGAGGGCAGCTGGTTAGAGTGCAGATAGATGGACTTACAAATCCTAGGAAAAAACCAATTAAGCGTTTAAAGCAAATTCATGTGATAAAATGGTCCAGTCAAAGTCCTGACCTAAACCTCAAAGCCGATATCTGGAAAAACTTGAGTTTAAGCTATGTTGCAAAAAGAATGGGCAAATTTTTTTTTTTAGTATGCAAATGTGTGAAGAAACCCAAACGAGCTGGGGCAAAGTAAGAGGTGGCGCAACCAAACCTGACTCAGAAGCGTTACTTTCTTTTTTTTTTAAATGGTAGAAAAAGTTGAAACCCATTCATCACTCTTCCACTTTCCAATTATGCATTACTTTGTGTCTTTCACATAAAATCCCATTAAAACACACTGAAGTTTGTTGCTTTGACATAAAAGTGCCGTACGTGTTGTGACAAATCGTACACGCTCGGAGCCTCAGTCCGTTTAAATCAAAGCTCCGTTTCTCGCCCTCAGGCGACCTAAAAGCAACGCTGGAGCTCTTCCTAGTTCCATCCAAATTTGGCTTGCACAGTCTACAAGCTAATGACTTTTGAAGTGCGATAATCGCTTAATTAATCCCACTTATTGAAGGACTTAACAATATCCACAGGGCTCCTGTGATTAAGAGATTCTCCATCACTTTGTTTTTGGATGTGCTGCTCAGGTTTTGGCTAGCTTGTGTGTTTTAAACATCAGGCTCTCGGTTAATTTACAGTATGACTAAACACTGGGCGCTACAATGTGAACATCGAGGAGGAAGAATAATCCCTAAAAAATGCTCCATAAAAACGGGCTTCCTGGTGGGGAAGTAGCTTGGTAATATTACTCACAGCTCCTAACTTTGATGTGGGATCCGTCTTCGAGTGGGTAGGAGGCATTCTTTTTAAGAGCAATGGACAGAGGGGCAAAAGGGGAGAGCAGCTCGTTTTATTACTCCTCTTTACTTCCAGGGCCAAGGCGCTCCAAACTTCAGTTACAACTTTGGGAAAAAATGTGCACGCTGTTGAAATGTTTAGCTTGCCGAGCGTGATACATCACCATCTGAACTACTGGAACGGGTCGTTGGCTCTGGTTGCGTTTGGACTCACCATGGGATCGCTTTTATCTGCTGAAGCTTCTGTCTTCGTAGATGGTGATCTCGATCTGGTCGAGGATGTTAAGGGAAGATCAGCCGCGGCGGGTTCACACCGAGTTTCAACCCAAACCAAAAGCTCCCCCTGTTGCAGCTCCTGCGCACTTGTTCTGTGTGCTGGCCTGAGCCACACGACAAGGCTCGGTAACATTTCACTTAAAACGGATTTTTTTTTGGAGCTTCGTCCAAAAATTGGATTGAAGGCGCTTCATTAAAATATCACAATCTCAAACTGAAATTTTGAGAAACTCCTAACATCTGAGTAAGGCATTCATAACCGAGGAAACATTACAATCAGTCCCTCCAACATACTGCAGTGGGTTTTTTTGTGATTGTTGCAGCCTAAAATGAAATAAAATTCAGCATTACTTTTGCTAATCTTACAAAAAGGGTTTGAATTGCTACACATAAAACCTTTTTTGGTGAAGGTTAACAGTTAATATTTCAAGTGCAAATAACATTTTCAATCGCTTTTAATGCAAATAAAATCACGTCCTGAGAAGTCCTTAAAGCGTAAAGAATAATTCCATATAGGTCACTCATTTGAACACCAACTGTATGCCAAGTGAAAGCAAATCCTTCAGAACAATTTTAAACGGTTTTTGCCAAGAACAGAAATAAAATTTCTAAAAAAGGCGACGCACATGCTTTCATCTGGCAGGTTCAGCTTTCAAGAGATGTAATAAAACAGGAAGTTAAACGAAAATGTGGCTAAGTGATTGGTCAAAATTCAGCTGAGTTGCAGCGATTGGTCCAAAACAAAGGAAATACAGAAAGCGTTAAGCTCATTGGTCAGATTTGCAGGAAAGTTGTGATGACTGTTAAAAATTACAAGTCAGTACAAAATTTGGAAATGCCGAGTGAATTTGCATTAACGGTTTTGGTTTAAGTTCAGGATCTCCAAGAACTTTTTATTTGTAATTCAAAGGTTCTTTGTCTCCCTTTGGATGCAAATATAACAGAGGTCCATTTGTCATAGTTTACTCTACATTGTTACAAATTACAATTATTTAGGTATCGTATAGCTGAGTATGTGAAAAGCTGCCATCTTATTGGCATAGAATGACTGAGTATAAGTTTATGTGATAAAAATTTTGTACATAAGGCAAAGGTACAGTTTAGGTACAAATGAGCAAAAAACCCTAAAAACATAATCTGAAAATTAGGACTGAAACGATTAATCAGTTTAATTATGATTTTAGTTGACAATATTGAAACTAATGTAGTAATTGATTCATTGTTAACTGGTGTATACAGACTAAAACAGGGCCATTTTCTGAAAGATCTGCACAAACTATACAAAAAATATATAGATTTTGCATTTAACTTGAAAAATCTTAGATGCTTGTAATTATCTTTCACCCAGAACTCCTCAAGTGGCATAGTAAATTAATGCTATGTTATTGCATTGTAGGAAATAAAATATTTTCTTATTTTTAAAGGGGAATTGATTTGTCTATTTGCATCTGTTAATGTATTTCTAATATTGTTTTAAAAAGGCTAAAGTTGTTAAATGAAAAATCTGCAAAATGAGAATTTTCACCCGATTGATCGTCAAAATAATATATGATCAAATAATCGATTACAACAATAAATCGCTTGTTGCAGGCCTACAGAAAATATTAAACTGTCATATTGATTTTGTTAAAATGTTAAAACCGTAGTAGTTCAGGTGAAATGCTGCCGTCAACTCCCCCCACCCCCATCCGTTGCTAAAATCAGCGCAGCAGTTTGACAGTGTTGGAGAAATAATCCAGATCGCTGTCACTCCACCGGCGAGACGGGGAACAAAGTTCAGCTGCAAACAATTTCAGTCATATTCTGTTAACCCTCATCTCCTCTTCCCACCCAACTAGAATTAAAGAGCATGGTAAGCCACAACACACACACACACAGCGACAGTCAGGATGTTGGGGCACCCATTGGTTTTATGGAGATGTTATAGATTACATAGGACTTTTATGTAACTTTTTGAAGAGTTTACATTCATAGCAGCAGATTTCCTGTAAGCCACTTTGACTGCTAGATTCCATATTTACCCACCATCAGAAGGACGGTAAAAAACCACCAACATTCAGACCTGCTGCGTGCCCTTTCCTGGAAATCCAGAGGCTCATACAAAATGGCTGCTTTTACGATGAGGACTGTAGCTTACAATAGTCACTGTGTTTGTGGGGAAAAAAAAAGTTATTTTAGATTGGATTTATGGTTTCACAGAGAGTGGGAGGATACGACTCGGAGTCCTCTTTCGATGGGATCTGTCAGCAGGAGGCCTCGTGGCGCGTAGATCTTGTCGTTTTGTTCCTGGATATATTTGGCAATCCTTTTCAAAACCTAATAAAAAAATACAAAGTTTTAAAACAAAATTATGACTTTTGAGAATACAAATCCCAAAGTATAATGAAAAAATATTAGTGTTGAAGCGATTAATCGTTTTGATCTTGATTAATCGATTATTGAAGTACCCGTCAACTAACTTAGTAATCAATTGATCACCGACTGGAGCATACAAATTCAAGAAAGGCCTATTGCTGATCAGATGCATAGCAGTAATTTAGCCAATATTGTACAGAAATATATATAATTTAAGATAAAAACACCTGGGAAAAAGTTTTAGCCAAAATTCCTCAAGTTTTAGCTTCACCCAGTTCAGATTTACTAAAGGAATGCTGTTACTGCATTTTAGACAATAAAATGCAGTAACAGCATTTTATTTTATTTCTTTGGATGGATTTTTCTCATCCAAAAAAAAAAGAAATTGTTTATTTGAATCTTTCAATGTAGAGTGTGCCATTTAAGAAAAACAATCCAATTAATCGTCAGACCAATCGATAGATAAAACAATTATTCAAATAATATTAGTTCCAGCCTTAAATATATATATATTCCTTAAGCCGAAAAAAACTTATTTGAGTACAATGGACTCACTTCAAACAAATGTGAACACTGCGCAACTTTGCACAGCCTCCATATCCCACCTTCTCGTAGTGAGTCTCCATACAGAGAAAGACGGTGTAAGCAGTGAGGCAGGCGAGGCAGCCTTCGATGAACGACTGACTTCCCAGCTTCTCTGCCTCTGCATAAAGGTTGTTCAGCGTCCGTATCGTCTCCTCAAACTGCTGCTTGTCAATCTGAAACATGCAAAAGCAATAAAACAAG
This sequence comes from Brachyrhaphis roseni, assembly GCA_903066815.1. Taxonomy (NCBI): domain Eukaryota; kingdom Metazoa; phylum Chordata; class Actinopteri; order Cyprinodontiformes; family Poeciliidae; genus Brachyrhaphis; species Brachyrhaphis roseni. The sequence goes on from CAEFZY010040380.1 coordinate 43,191, forward strand.
ACCAAGCAGGTCAAATTAGGACATCAGCACGGCAATTATTTAAAAGGTGTGTGTATGATTGATCTTAGCAGTTCTTTTCGTCTTGATAAACGAGGGGCTGGATGTTCTCAGACCGGTCATGCATCAAGGGAATTCTAGGCTTCCTTCCCGCATTTCGAAACACCTCCTGAGCCGATCGGGTCGTCTCGGCTACGAGCCTCGGGAATGTTTCTACTCAGTAAGGAAACGGTCCAACTTGGACACAAACATCACAAGTATACAAAGCAAAGCAACTCCCGAAACTTTCGCTCTCCAGAGACATGGGTCCTCAGTTGTCTCAGACTGTCTCAGTTGTCCCCGAACCAAAAGACATGATCTGGGTTTCTAAGTGAAATTGTTGGACTCAGAGCTCTAAAGCAGTGTTTCCCAACCCTGGTCCTCAAGGCGCACTGTCCTACATGTTTTAGAGGTTTCCCTGCTTTAATGTGCCTGATTCAACTGATTGCAGTTCAACAAACACCTGTTAATCAGTCATCAATTGAAATCAGCTGGACTGAAGCAAGGAAATACCTAAAACATGCAGGACATGTGGTGTGCCTTGAAGACCTGAAGACCAGGGTTGGGAAACACTGTGCTAAAGTATTTACACCCTTGAACTGTTTGAGTTTGTTGGGACCTGACCACAGGCTTCAAAGCTTTAAAGTTTGCATGAAAATAAGAGGATTTTAAAAGCCATTACAAATAAAAACCTAAAAAGTTTTCATATTCTAGAAGTCTATTAAAAATATTAAGCAGACATTTCCCTTGTGTAACCATAGAGTGTTTTTGTTTTTTAATATGTACAACCTATTTTATGTTTATTATACATGTCTCTTTTTTTAACTGTACTTATGCTTTTTGGATTTTGTTCTCCGCGTGTCTTTGAAGTGGTGCTAAATGACAAAAAGGTGAATTTTTATTCGCCTCTCTTTCACTTTGATACTTCTAAATGAAACGCAGTATAACTCTCAGATTTCACCAAATAAGTAAGCAAAGCAACTCGGTTAGATGTAGTACAATTATAAATCCAGCTGTTTCTGGCCTGTTTTGTTGAACAATATCAACAATATCATGTTGGGGGAAAAGCACGTTGAATAAGGTTCTCCAGTCAGAAGAAGCTAAAACGAGGGCTGGGCGATCAGTTGTATGATTTAATTGAACTTCTGTTTTTTGAAGATGTTATTTTTTGAAAATTTAATATACAGTATAGGAATAAATAGTCTAAGAGCCATGAGTAATTTAAGGCCAGCTTATTATATATTTTTTAAATAATTTAAGACATTCTAAGGCCTTCATTTTACATTAATTTAAGACTTTTTGTTGTTCAACCTATCCATTTGTGTCTACTACTCATTAAAAAAATTCTCACCAAACCTTGAGTCAGTTCTGTGAAGTGCCACTTGTATTGAAGCTAAACATTAATCTGTTGTACCTGTGGTTCTGTATGAAGTACCGAGATGGGAAAAGAGAGAGAGAGAAAAAAAAGTCACTGAGTATCCTCTGAGTGGAACCAGGAGCAGCAGAAACCCATCTGCTTCTTGTGCCTGAGGAATGTATCATATCTGGCACTTCCCAGCTAAAGTTTATTTTCCCACTAATTTCCCAGTTTGAAGGCTGTGATTCATCTGATCATCTTCCCATTGTGAGCTTCAGGACACAGGCCAGCAACACCAAAATTAACGAAACTCCACTGATCAGTGTAAAAAGTGAGCAGCCACACGGACTCAAAATGCTCTCCTGGTACTTTGGCAATATAAAAAAAACCAAACAAACAGAAAAGATAAGAAAATCACACAAACTAAAACAACAAATATGCCTGAAGGAAAAAACCCCCACTGCAAACCATGTGACTTATGAAAACCATAAAATATGCAAACCCTGCTAAAAGGGAAAAAATGTTGGCTCAAATAACAAAAAGGCTAAATTAACAAATTAAATAAAAATGCAGGCCATAAAAAGTTTGGCCCCGTGTTGCACTTAAAAAAAAGAAATAGAGGCACAGCTAATCTTGAATGAATGTGTGGGGGAAGAATTTTATGGCAGTGAGAATGAGTTCTTCCACAGCCTCATCTGCCCAGCGTTGATGTGGATATGAAATAAATACCAGAAAAACTCTGAAGACCACCAGACTCCTGGGGAAGTGCCAATAAAGCTTCTGAAATGATGGGAAGCTGCTCTTTCATGCGGTAATGAGCGTCAAAGCCACAGTTCTGCCTCAGACTTCAGCAACCTGCTCCTCCATCTACACATCCGAGGTCCAGCTACTGCCTCAGCAAACACAAACCTGGAGTTTCCTCCTCTGTATAACAGGCCTGGCGGGCCTCCAGGCTTTAACTGTCCCCTTCCAGGCAAAGCGTCATTTGTTTATTCATTTTAATCGGTTTATTTAAATATGTATATCAAAAGCAGGGACAGCAAAGACATGTTACAGTTGGTGCACTGAACTAGGCAGTAGGGGGCGCTCACCAACTGTCGCGTACCCCACAACATCAACATAATCTGCAGATATTAGAAATAGAGTACCCTATTCTGATCCAAAGGAACGTGCAGCTGAGTAGAATTATTGTAAAAATTTACAAAACATGCATGTGTATATTTGTGCACTGAAAAAGACTGTTTACATGAACTCTGTGTAAATACCACCAACCAAACAGACGGATCTTTTTCATCCAATCAGAGTTTTCCTTGTAAACAGTGTGTTCACGTGGATAAATAACAACCAATCACAACCAGCCAATCCAGAATACTGCTCCAAGCAGCAGACACCGCTAAACAACATGTTTGGATTTAGGAACACACAAGAAAGCCTAACGGAATAAATCCCTGAATTTGTTGTATTAATAATTTTTTTGTTCACTACAAATGATTATTCATTTGTACTAAACTAATTTTAGGTAACATTTATTTGACTGGTCGAAAATGTGACAAGTATTACATACCTGGTTTAAGATCCACTGGTTGATTACTTAACGTAATTTGGATTTTAACTTTAGTGCAAGAAAAAAAAAAGTCATACATTTTAATTGTATTTTACTGTGTCTGAGACTCTGTAAGTGGTTACGTATTATTAATCGTGTCTTCCACATATTAACCTCATATTTAAAAATTTTCTGTTAACTTTTAACATTTTTTAAATGATGTGCCGTCGGTGGACCACCCTACTGCCCCCTACCACCAGGCTTAGCTGGTTTTCTGGAGGAAAAACTTTGAAAATTTACAATTTGGATTCTCAGTAAAAAAGTACATGAAAAAACTAATAACAAAACTGTTTCATCAATGACTCAAACTCAAATATTTAACAAATTCTGCTCTTAAGTACTGGCGAGAGGTCAGCTGAGAACAATCACTTACACAATGCTGACCAGCTCCTATGAATCCTGAAATCAAACTCCTCATAATAGAAATGACAAACACATGTTGCACAGCCTGGTTGGGTTCCAGCTGTGGACTGAGCCATGAGGAAATGTTCTGCTGCACCATGGGGGCACATTAGTGGGAAGAGGAGAGAGCCAATCTGGCAACGAAGCGCCGCTCATCCCGTGCGGCTCTGATGACGTCGATAATGTACAACGAAGCAGGTGTTCCTCGACTCTCTCCTCGTCACTGTGACTCTGGCATCTCCACCAATCAGTGATCCTCTTCTTCTGTTGAGAACTTTGAGTTGAACATCCTTGTAAACTCTGTTCTGCACTGAAGCCCTCCCCCACCCCCAACTCCAGCCAGTTGTATTAATGGCAGAGGTCGCGCTAAACTTCTCTTTCCATCATTTGGACCGACTGTGTCCAAAAAAAAAATTCCATCATATTCTATTTTTATCCCATTTTCTCCAGGAGTCCCCTGGACTTATAGCCAGTGATACTCAGGTCTATTACTAGTAGACTGGACATAGTTACACACATGCGCCATTACTCTGCATTAAGTCGGGAAAATCACACAATCACCCAAAAGAACTTGAGGAAGGGGCGCAGAGCTTTGCTATTAATAGCTAACACGACGACAGCTGGAGAAGTTCCACTGGTTTTACATTTCACAGGCCAGTAAATGTTTTAACATAAAAAAAATGGGCAAAAAAGTGGGACGTAGGTCAGTTATGCTAGCTTGACTTTGATAACCAGAACATGTTCATGTGCAGCGCAAATTTTGTTTTTTGGTTCAGTTAGTGCTAAAGTAAGTGAAAAAAAAAAAAAGAAGAGGAGTAGTTTTGAGATGTTTTCAGCATTATTTTCCTTTTGTTGTGGCGCACTGTAATTTCTGAAAGTTCAATAAACGACAAAAACCAAACTCATTTATTAGTAGAATATTGCCAACATATCAACCATCAAATAGTGCAAAATGTCTAATAAAGTATTTAACCAACTATGTCTCTTATAGTTGCAATTACGTAAAAATTAATTATTGTCCATTAAAAAAAAATTGTTTAGTTCTCTTGGATCTTGACAGTAAACAAATTGTTTATGGATTTATAACCATTTTTTTTTTACATTTAAAAATATCTGCAATTGTCTCAACTTTAATTTAGGTAAAATTTTACAGAAATTGGACAAGAAATAAGGACGCTACGACCATTTCTGCGACAGACTCCTGCTCATGCCCCCCATTGGAACAGTCTGGTTTTATGTTCATGACTCGATGCGTGATAATGGCGCCTGGAGGAACGCATCACTAGCTAAAGATGCTAACAGACGCCTTCCTATCCATAAATAAATATTGATGTTTATAGCAACACCTCTGCAGACCAGCCTCCAGTCTCACTGAACACTTTAGATGAAACTTTGAGGCATTTTGAACGTTTTCTGAAACGAAGCGAACGTCTTAAAATTCACTTCCTGCCAGAGAGAGCGATACAGAGCTTCTTATCAGCTTCTTCCTACAACGGTGGAGCTGTGCTCAGCTGGAATGTGATGTGACGGGAGGCAGTCTGCTCTGCCAGCTGGCTGGAGGTTCCAGGGGAGAACACTGAGACCACCTCTGGGCTGTGGGTTGTTGATGAACATCATTTTATCCCATTAGCCCAGAATGCACAGCTGATAATGGAGAACATTGAGAAAGAACAACAACTCCTCAGATTTCAACAAAACTCAGATCTTCCATCGTGACTGAAAACAGAAGAAGCCCGTCATCGAGGCATTCGGCCTCCTATTAGGATTGTGTCATTTTACGAGGATCACTCTGCTGTTCCTCATGAAAGGACCAGCTGGTGTAAAACAAGTCTCCCACCTTGCTCTCCAGCTCTGAAGGAAACTTGGTTTGGAACTGGCACATGGTTCCGTTGGAGTAGTCTCTCTGAATGAAGACTTTGGCTGCGACAGCCGTCTGCTGCCTCATGTCCTGTAAGCTGTGGGTCTGTGGAAACAGGAATTAACACATTAATGTCTGTGGCGGCGAGACTCAGAGAACTCGTCACAGCAAAACACGAACTCCTCACACCTGGACTTCAAGAAAAATCAAAAACTGCTTTCCAAACAGGCCTTCATGTCCATTGTCCATATTGAGAATATAAAAGGCAAGGGCTGGGTGATAAATTGATATTATCAATTAATAAAATTTTTGGTTTTTGAAGATTTAATTTGACAATTTAGGCAAGCTTTGCAGTTCCTATTTATTTGGACTTTGAATTTAGGGCAACTCTATGACAAAATATAAGAGTCAGGCTAAGATTTTTTTTTTTCCCCCGCCAGAGAATAGAGTCATACTGCTACAAGAATACTGTCATGTGACAATAAAGTCAAAATAACACAAGATTAAAGTTGTAATATTATTAGAACTCAAACACGAAAAACAAAAGAAATAAATTATCCAAGCTTTATTCTCCTGGTTTTAAGACGCAAGATGTTGTGTCTTTATTCCGGCAATATTATGACTACATTCCCATTATTAGACAAATATTTCTGCAGCCTGACTCTAATACTCTGAAGTACAACTCACAGAAGTGATAATCCAAACAAAAGAAACGTTTTGAAAATATTTTCTGTCTGTTGTCATTTCATTTTTTAGGGAAAAAAAAAAGCGAGAGGAAAAAATAAAGAACAAAACAAATCTACTATAAAAATAATCAGCCTTGTTATAACCACAGATTATCTGAACTTCAGAGATGAAAAAACAAGTGAACACAGATATAAAGAGAACCTTGAACCTGCAGATGGAAACAAATTCCTGTAATCTAATCTGACCTTTGGCCTAAACGGTCCAGGTCAGGTCAGTCACTGTCCTGGACGCAACCATGTTTCAGCATAAATTCATCAAATTAATGGCTGACGTCCGCGTCTAATCCAGATGCTGGACCGAGTCACATTTATAACACCTGAAGGTAACACGGTTTCTTGACTGTACCATTATGGAACTATGTGCCTGGAAAATACATAATACTGGCCCTTTAATAATAATAACACCCTGTAGAGCGGATGTCCATGTACTCTACAGTAGATGTTGTCAATACTTGGTTGGGCCTCCTTTTGCATGAATTACTGCATCAATGCAGCGTAGCATGGAGGAGGACAGCCTGTGGTTTTGCTGCGGTTGCTATGACAGCGGCGCTCTCAGGGTCAAACCAGTTTGTTGGCTTTTAAAACACACCAGTCCCATGTCCATTAAATCATGTGCTGGTTCTGGTTTGAAGCAAGAGAAGGCGCCGAGTGCCTCTGGAATATAAAAATCAGCATCTCCTTGTAGCTCGTCAGTAGAGGGAAGCATTGTGTTGTTTGGAGCCTCTCAAGGCTGTGGCCATTCCTGTTGCTTGTGCTTATTTTCCTCTACACTTTTTCCTTCCACCCAATTTCCCAAGGAGAGTCCAGAGAAAAGGTGATTTTTATAGTTGCTTCAGGATGAGATTTTCAATGACACATTTATGTCTATATAAAATGGAAAGTGATGCATCAAAATGTTTTTTCTTTTATAAGCTGTGGGGGTTTGCCTATATTTTAATGTAGGTATGGCAAAAAAGAGGACTTTTTGGATAAATAGGTTTTGGAAGAAAGCTTTTGTTTTTGTTGCTGTGAATAGATTAATGATATTTTCCTGATCAACAAAATAGAAAACATTCCACCCAATTTATTTTAAGGCCAGACTGGAGATAAAAAAAGGATTCACAATAAAAATTAATCTGTTTTTAACTGAAAAAAAAAAATGGCCTCAGGGGATTTTTAACTAAGCAAATCTGGCCTTTTTGCTTTAACAGGTTTTGGTGCTACTAATGTGGACAATGATATAAAATAGGTGTGTCTAACAGAATTTGTTCAATTGGTCTTAAAAAAAAAATCATAGATTTTTTTTGTTCGTTTGTTTTACTCATATACTGAATTTTGGGTCTCTATTACAAGCAAGTATCAAAATTAACAGAAATAAAAGTACATTTTGTAACTTTTTCCATTGACGTTCTCATTAGTAGAGATGCACCGCTAAATTAATCTACTTAATAAAATATTGACTCTAAACAAATATAGAACGAAATCATTTAATTAAGCTTATCATTTAGCTGATATCTGTTTATTGTCTAACACAGTCTGTATTATACAGGATAACACCATATTACGCATTCATTTCTCATAGTAGTCACGGATTTGACTTCTTTTAGGAGCCAGTTTGCTGTCAGCAGTAAATGATTTCATAGAATAGTGCTTTCAGAATCAACTAACCCTAATCTTTGCCCGGTTTAATTTAAAACTCTTTTCACAACAAAATAGCTTAGCATGTTAGCAACCAAACCGTGAGCTAGCAGCGGGCTAACACCGCCCGTTCACTGTCGGTTTACTTCTTTAGTAATGACCCAAACCCGGCACCACTACTGACATCTCAGTACATGTGTTTATGTTCTCCAGATGTGATGAAATAAAGAGGTTTCATTTACACAGCTTACCTCCGCCATGTTGAAGATTTCGGAATTCCGCACGACGTGCTACGGAGTATTGGTTCCGTCGGGAAAAACTTGTGCAATATTTGGTTCCAGCTAAACTTGGCCAACTGATACAGGCTTACTGCTGAAGCAAACGTGCAAAAATACAAAGATAAAAATAAAAAAAAGATGTTTCCAATATAAGAAAAATTGTGAAATTAATACAGATATATCATATGTAGAAATTATTATAAGACTATTTTGGGAATTTTGCGCTTAATAAAAGTACAGGGAACTGATATTGTTACTTAAGCAGAAAAAAAAAATCCTCAGGTTAAAGACTGTTCTCTTTTTTTCACCCGAGCTGGAGAAAGTGAAACTATGGGAAGATTCAAGTAGTTTCCCTGTTTCCTTGGAGCAAAAATATGGTGTGAGGAGCCAATTTGTTTTTGTCACAGTCCACAGATCAGATCAAATTAAGATTTACATTGTGGGTGTGAAAGAAAAGTTTGAATATCTGGACAATGACCACTCTTGGATAAGATCGAAGGTGTGTGATGACTGTTTCTTTTACAAAAGTTCTCATTGCATTAGTAGAGCAAACTGTATCATGAACTCTATAAAACACTAGGATATTTAAGTGGTCTTCTTGCCTTTTTTCAGTCTTTGCTGAACATCCCCCAGCCCTCATCAAGTTTTTGTTTTATAAATCACAACCTTTTGTATGTGAAGTTGTGTATGCAAGTTTCTGGACCCATTTTGCATGTATGCAAGCTTTATAAATCAATCAAGTATATTTGTCTAGCACATTTCAGCAACAAGGCAGTTCAAAGCGCTTTACATTATAAAACCATAAAAACATCATGAACACATCACATAGTCACCAGTTGTGAAAACCAGTAACACACATTGCATTTTCTGAAATTCCAACATTGCACACATCAATACACATCAAATAAGTTGGTCAGTGTTCAATTTATTATATGGTTCGAAAGCAACTCTGAACAGGTACTCAGGGTTTCAGCTGTTTGCAGTTTTCTGGACGTTTGTTACAACATTTGTGGCACATAGAAACAGAATGCTGCTTCTCTATATTTGGTTCTGATTCTGGGGATGCAGAGCAGAGCAGATTCAGAACCAGAACCAGAAGACCTGAGAGTTCTGGAAAGTTGATTCAACAACAGCAGATCTTTAATGTATTGTGGTTTCTAAGCCGTTCAGCGATTGTAGTATTTTAAAGTCTATTCTCTGAGCTCTAGGGAGCCAGTGGAAGGAGTTTAGAAGTGGGATCATTTACTTACTATACATTCCTGGTTTATTGAGAACACAAGCAGCAGCTGTCAAATTATTTTTAGGCAGTTACTGTTGTAGTAATCAACGCAACTAAGGATAAATGCATGGATGAGTTTCTCTAAATCTCGCTGGGTCATTAGATCTGTCCATATCTGACCCAAAAGAACCCACAGCTTCAGTTGATGCTGAGAACAACAGTGATCTCTTTATTGACAAGGTAATTGTTCAGATGCCAGTCTGTCTCACACTCACCAATCACCAGCTCATACTTGATGTGTGCCAAATGTTTTATGAGTAACGAAGCATTGGGAGAATTTGCAAAATATGACTTAATTATACCATAAACAATGTTCTCGGTGGCAATTTGGGTTTGCAACTCACCCTTGGAGTTCTCGCCTTACATCGTTCCAGATCACAGGGAGGTTTTTTAATGGTTTGGCAGCACATGTACAAAAGTCAGTCCAGATAAACACCCTCCCGCCCCCACACACACACATAAAAAAAAATTTAAAAAAATCAATATTTTTTCCAAAGTGGGATTCATCACAACAATTTGAAACAACAACAGCAGTAATTTTCCATTTATGTGAGTTTATGTTGCCTCTCTTTCTGTACTGTGAAACTTAATTTCACCAAGGATTCCAGCTGCTTCTCTGTGGAGACGTTCTGCAGAAACGGCACCGTTCTGAACCGTTTCTTTCTGCATTCGGTCTAACGTTTTTCTCTTCAGGTGTTTCAGTTCAAAAGATATGGAGAAATTTCAGTGATGCACTGGCAGCCCTTTGGAACAAAAATACCTAAATATCTGGCACATTTTATCCGATATGCCCACTACATTAGCAGGTAATTTGATCTCTTCTACATTTCCTCGTTTGTAATTTTCTTTTCTTTGATTTTAACTGCAACATTTTAAAGGTCTGTGTTTCCTTCTTTGTGGTTGGTAATTCTTTTTAACAAGATTTTATCATCTAAAACCAGCAAAAAATACAGAAAAATGTAAGATCAAGTCAAAAAAAAAAAAAGATGTGTGGAAATCCAGAAATAAATATTTGGTTTAGGTAAGACTGTGAATAAATGCAAACATAAATAAACAGAGTGAAAACATACAAAGTTCTTCACAAGCAGTCACTGGTCAAAACAAAAATTTCCTTTCAGTTTATTTAGCCGGCGTCGAACGGTCATCAAAAGTCATCTGAGGGCCACTTCGAAGAGAAAGTAAACAAGTTCTATTCAAATCAAATTCAGAGCATTTCAAAACAACAACACACAACACAGCACAGTACAATGTAATTAAAGTCAAAATCAGGAAAGGCTAACTTCTGCCTCAATGACTTGCTGTCTGAACTCATGGCGACTCCAAGTCCAGATCCTTTGAATGAATCATGTTAGTGACTTCCAAACCAGCATTCTAATTTGTCAGCACCGTCTTGCACAATTTTTCTTTTAAATCTACCCCTTTCTATCTTTAGGAAAGTTTATAAATGTCAACTATTGCTAACTTAGCATAAATAATAAGTGAACATTAAAGAAGTGACAAAGTGAAGAACTAATTTAACAAATAAAGAACCCCCCCTTCCTCTACAGTCCTTTGTAAAAAAAAAAACAGTGGAATGTTCATGGCTGGTGTGTGTTTGCAGAAACGAGAACGTCGCGACAATTGCTTGTGTTGTGTCACTGACTTTACAGCAATCCGCACCAAGCGTTCAAGTAGCGACAGTGGAACGGAAAAACTGCCCTTCAACAGGAAGAAACTGTCATCACAAGCAGTCATCTGCCACCACCGACGGGGGGTTTGAGAAGACGCTCCAGACTACATTCAGTCATTCACATGACAAGCTACTTGCCCAAGGACACAATGACAGAGGCGGACAGAGCAGGACTGAGGGTTGCCACCATCGTCCCATGTGGAATCAAATCACAGCCACACAGAATGCCACACCAGGTACAGCTTGGAAAAAAGACTGAGAGAAAACTAAGGTAACAGTTAAAAAAAAATAATGAATTTGTATATTGGAGAGCAGAAGAAGAAGAAAGTGATAAAAAATGATCAGTTTGTCCTCCAGCAGTCTAAACCTACAGCAGCATCACTACAGAGATAGTCTACCTATCGTGGTGTGAAAAGTGCTCACCCACTTTCTGATTTCCTGATATTTTGCACGTGTCGCACTTCAGTGTTTCAGAACATGAATCCAATTTAAATATTAGTCAAAGACAACACAAGTAAAGACAAAATGTAATTTTTAAATGAGGATGTTATTTGGAGGGTTTTTTTTCCCTCTGTCTGAGCCGTGGAGGTGTTCCTGCATGTTTCAGAAGGTGCTCGCTGTGAATAAACGTTAAGTTATTTCTCTGACTCACTGCGGTGGAGGAATCAGGTTTAGTGCTGTGTTTATGAGAAACCTCAGAAATCTGGTTATCAACTTGTTGATCTGCTTACAGAACGTTACAGCAAGAAAGGTTTTCCTTACTCTGACGCTATTAGTGGAAATAATCAGGGCCGTGCAGAGACCTTTGGAGGGGCAGGGGCTCAGAGTTAAAAATGAGCACATTGGACAAGATCTTAAAACACCGAACAACAACATAGCAACAATCCATATTAATCAAGAATTTAATTGGATTCTTTTATATCATTGCCATCACGTGGGGACAATGCAAAGCAAATGTAGTATATTTTCCCCAACAGGTATAAAGTTGCTGTTTCAGCTACAGTCTCAGATCAACTCAGTCATGGAGGGCTGAGTTGATCTGAGACTGTAGCTGTTAAAAAGACCAGAGGAGAGAAGGTCAAAGGTTATGAAATAAGCAAATTTGCTGTCATTTTGCTAATTAAGCCCTAATAATACCTATTTAACCTCCACAA